>JAQZBX010105534.1:0-10841 GCA_029593785.1 Cabassous unicinctus
AACAGATGAACCCATATGATTAAGATTTGAATTTACTATTGAAATAAACATGCCCAAAGACTTTACCACCAATTTATTTCTCAGTATGGTTTCCATTTCACAGGTTTGCTGTGCAAGGATGGATATTTAAGAGGTATTTGAAATTCTTTTTAATGAAATGAATTTCTGGTGTTATCTTACAAATGAAGATGCTAATAATTTTAACTACAATCTCTTTTAAGCTCTGCCTCTCAGCAACTATTTTGTTTTGAGGCACATTTGTGAAAGAGGAAGCTGGCATCATGATCTTATAATACCTAATCCATAGCCATGTTTTAATTTAATAATGATAATGGAATATAAAATTTAAAAAAAACAAGTTTAGAGAACAATCTCAGGTTTGACCAGGGAAGGAAAGTACGATTACATTTGGAAGAATTTCCATGAAATTTTCAGTTAGTTATGATAGCTTTCATGGTTTTATTTCCTCATACATGATACTCTTGAGTCTTTAATGAGGACACTTATGCCTGAATGTGTTAAGACCCTTGCATGTCTAGGCAGGAGCTTATTGTGGAAAATTTATTTGGAAAGAAGATCTCAATCTGCAATATGAAGAGGTGAGAAGCATCTTTGAATAACGATAGCACAGGAATGCCACTGATAAAATACTGGGTGTGATGAAGGAGGGAAAATAGGAAATTCTGGTCTCAGCCACCTGAAAGCAGCAATAAACATAAGGTCACTCAGGATTCTGGAGAAATCGCTGAAGTCCTCTTTCTGGAATTTATTATTGTTCCAAGTGTAAAAATAACAGTTTCCTGCTAAACTGGTAGGGAAGTGTCAGACCAAAGAAAGACTCGTACAAGTCTAGCTTGATGAGTAATGGCATTTATTTAGTGATCTTATGTGAGGTCTTCATCTTTGGTATTGGGAGGATGAGATGGTTCCAAGCCTAGTCCTGGTCTAGTCCTCATCATTGGTGGCAGGAGGAGAGATGACACTTCCCAGGCTTGATATTCACATTCACTGCCAGAGGAGGGGGTTCTTTTATGGGGCATGTCAACCTGCAGCAGGGGGAAAGGAGTTGCTTTTCAAGGAATGAAGCAAATTGCTCCTGAATCAAAAGGTCAAGAAACAGATCTTAAAGGAACAGATATTTTCTGCAAGGCAGGAAGGGCTTATGGATATTGGGGTGATAATAGGGGTGACAAGGTACTTTGGGGAAGAAAGATGCCATAGCAGGCTTCTGGAAAACCATGTTCAAATCTTAGTGCAAGATCCAATGATCAGTCACCAGTCAGAGGAGCTTGCAATTTTAACTATTTAGGGATCCTGCTACTGTTTGGAGTGGGGGAAGGATCTGGTAAGGTTGAGGGAGAAAATGCAAAGCTATATATGCTGCAACTATCCAGAACTCACCCCCCACTCCCCTGGTGGTGATTAAACAGTCCAGGCTAGGGTGGGACATGGGCAGTGAAGTTCCTTGAAAACATGCACACCCACAGTGATGTGCATGGGGTCACAGCTCAGCCCACAGGGACTGGTATATTTAGTGGCTCTGAGAATCACAGTGGGTCTTTGGGTGATGCTATCTTGCACCTGTGCCTGAGCAGACAAATTACTGATCACAGGAATTAATACAAATCCAATTAGGCCTATGTTCCTTGAGGCCCAGCTTGTGGAAAATTTGTGCCATCACTAGGGAAAATTTGGATCTTGGCTGAGTATAATTGTTACCAAGATGAACCTCATGTAGAGAGAGAGCGGTTGTGTTCTCTCCACTTGAAATTAGGTGGTCTCTGTGACTGCTGTGGGTAGAAGAGGAAGCAAGCTTCACAATGCTGGTTTATAACTCAGAAGGTGAGAATCTGGCATCTTCCACTTCCTGTCTCTCAGATCACTATTTTTGGGATTACTGAGCCACATGTAAGGAGTCTGATGACCCTGAGACCACCATGCTGCAGTGGCCATTAGCATGTGTTTGGTTGACAGAACCAGTTGATCTCAGCCTTCCAGTCATCCCTCCCAAAGCAGCAGACATGTGAGTGAAGCCATCAGGACTTATAAAACCTGAGAAGATACAACTTAAATTCCACCAAGTGACCCTGGTTCAGGAGAATCATATAGATGAGCCTTTATATTCCTGATTATTCTTGGTAAGATGGGATATTGTCCACAGTCAATGTTATGCATAACCGAAATCTATAGAAAAACATATATATATGATAATGGCTGATTATTTTGTCAATTATGTTTGCTCTAATAATACTTCAGTAATAAATATAAATCTCATTTACAGATATGAAGGAAAACTGTCGAACAATTTCCTAAAAGATCGGTGTATACATGCATACACACATTGTATGTGTGTACATATATAATAGATTATATGTAAAATTTACTTAGAACATATAATAAGTTTTCTGAGAAAATGTTTACCAATGATTATCACATAGAATTGGAAATGGGATATCATGTATCATTGAGACTTTAATTTTGACTGTACATTCTTTCATTTTTTGGTGCAAAATCTTTGTCCTCTAAAAAACTAAGAGTAAGATTTAGGGAAAATTCAGAGAGCAAATGAGGTCCTGGAAATTCCATCTTACCCTGCCCTTATATGGATTGCTTCATGAAGTATAGCCCCAGAATCCCTATTCTCTTGGTAAAATGGCTTTATTCCCAGCTTGATACCATGAAAATTCACACCAATATCCGTGGACATTCTCTAAGAAAACCTCAGGATTTATCCACTTATGCCATGTCTCTTCCAGAAGTCTGAGCCTTCACAGTCATTCATTAACATATAGAAGCACCCTCCACAAAGAATTATGCATCCCTGAATATGACCCCACTTCAGTCTATCCCTGCCTCCTAAACTTTCCACAGTGACTTCTTTATTCCTCTATCAGCAATTACTGAGGGCTACTGTCCTAAGTACTGTCATTTTTATTTTCTTTTTAAAAACTATTTATTTTATGTATCCCCCCCCATTGTCTGCAGTTACTGTCTTCTCTCTGTGTCCATTTGCTGTGTGCTCTCTGTGTCTGTTCATCTTCTCTTTAGGAGGCACTGGGAACTGAACCTGTGACCTCCTATGTGGAAGAGAGGTGTTCAACCACCTGAGCCACCTCAGCTCCCTGGTTTGTTGTGTCTCTCATTCTATTTATTCTTTGTATCTCTTTTGTTGTGTCATCTTGTTGTGTCTGCTCACCATGTCTGCCTGCTGTACCAGCTTACCTTCTCCAGGAGGCACCAGGAACCAAACCCAGGACCTCCTGTGTGATAGACAGAAACCCAATCACTTAAGCCACATCCACATCCCTTGTTTTTCCTAAGTCTTGTCATTTTCCCTTTGAGTGGTAACAAACTACACTTGGGGTTTCCAGTGCACACTGCAGAATCTCTGAGGCCACTCAAGGAAATTCAGTCACACTTTAGAGAATAATAGGTATCAAGTGTTGAGATTACAAAGGAATAGAGGGAAAGAAGGAGAAAGTTTTTAAGGCCTAAGAGACCCAAGACTGGTCTTTCTCTTTCAAATGAAGCCTGTCACAGGAGAAAGCAAAGAAGGGGCTCCTGAGTTTCAAGTTGGAGGGATGTGAGGCACTAACAAAGAAGACCTTCCTCAGATACTGAGCAGTCCCTCACTTTCCCTCCTTTTTTGAACCTACTTCTGCAGCTAAACTCTGAAGCCTAGTAAGGTATGAGGTGACATTTACATAACATACAGTGAGAATAGTGGCAGTGGAGTGGTGTGTAATATGGTTCTGGGGAGAGAAAATAGGATTATTTTGATCTGTACAGCCCTACTCTCCCCACAGTTGTCCTCAAGAATGATGTAATACTGGTACCACACTTTTGAGAAATTCCTTTTGTGAACAAATGTTCTAAGTTACTATGTTTGGTGATTTAAATACTCCCTCAGGTTGCTAGTCTCTCAGTGGATTCTGGTAATTGTGACTAGGCACATTATTATAGAGAGTTTCCTAAAATACAAATTTGTTTATCTGTGAGAACATGTAATTCCCTCATTCTATGCTTCTGTAGTCAAATCACCTATGCTTGTCTTATTTTCTCATATTTTTAATTATTGGGCCATAATTTCTTCTTCAGGATATAATTTAGATGAAAGAATCAATATTTAATTTAGATAAAATAATACTATATATTACATTTTTAACATCAATTTTTAGTTATTTCAATATCTATATGTAGGCAAATGAAGAGAACATTGTAATAACTAAATGTATATTTACATTTCTTATGCATACTTTAAATAAGAATCATTACATAGGAACTTTTGTCTTATGAACTGCTTTCAAGTCCTTCAATGAAAGCAGAGTTGTTTCTGGCTTTGGAAGAAAAGGGCATTCTTCAGGGGGATGAAGTGGTAATGAGCAAGTCAGGTCAGGGTGGAAGGAGGGTCATGTAGGTTAGAGGGTAGAATGTCTACTTCATCAAAGCTGGAGTTAATTTTTCTAGGACAACACTCTAACACCAAGAGCATCTTGATGCTGGTTTGCATTTCTCTACGCTGTCTCTAATATGCATGGGTTGATCATAAATGTTTGAATGATTCATTCAGCTATTACTAATGATAATACTTTTATTACCAGATCTTTGATTCCTTCATTTTGTCTCTATTCTTGTTAGGAAATCTAAGAAAAGCTTATTATGCCTGAGTTAAATTTCTCTTAGTCTACATATTCTCCTTTCATCAAATTATCTATATAATAATTTATTTTTTTCCTCTATTGGTTACTTTACAAATATCATCACCAATGAGGACCCAGCTTTTATGATACCTGAAGGAGGAATGAGCTTTCCCCAAGTAAGGAAAATAGTACATCAAGTTAGAATGTTGGCATAGGATGGTTTAATTTTTTTAAAAGCAGCATGTATAAATAACAGAGAGCTTGAGGGATTTATCTGGAGAGTGTCTTTAGGAGCAAAGTTTCTATCTTCCTTTTTTTTGTTTTTGTTTTAAATATCAGAATAATCTCTGCAATTTCCATCTCACTCGATGTTTATCAATACTTTTACCTTCAGGTCACCTTTGTACATATTTCCTAGCATGGAGAATCTATTCCTTTCTCTGACAAAGTCCATTCAGGTTAGCTTCATTCATAAATTTGTTCTAAGAGTTGGGTCATTTGCTTTGTTTTTCTTGTTTTGACATTTTTGCCACTTCACTCTTAATTCTAATTTAAATGGAGGAAACATATTTTTCACCATTAAAATATTTAATAATGTAAATTTTTATTTTTGCCCATAAGTTCTAGAGATTTCTTTTTATTACCAGAGGACATTTTGCACATTTTATAAGCTATTTGTACACAAAATAACTCGTGTACTTTCTAAACTACTATAAGCATTATATCACCACATTTTCTTCACTGAAAGGATGAATTTTGTGTTTCCAGAATGATGGAAGGCTTTTCTCTGAGACAGCAGGTAAGAAACAGAACATCAGGTCATGAGTGCTTAGAAAAGGAAAGACTGACATAGGAAGCAACAAGTGTATTTCCCCTAAACTGGCTAGTGTGAATGGAAAGAATGGTGTATTTAAATATTTCTAGGAAAAAATAAAATATGCATTAGTGATTATTCGAACTCATTTAAATATAGGTTCCTACAAGTAATATTATTTATCTGTAACATCCCTTCAAGACCTAAGATTCTATGTCGCCATGGTATCTTGTGTTTATTGGAATCCTATGTTGATCTGGTTCTTTCTTATAATACTCTCTCAGTGCTTCTGGTCACTCAGAATTTCCTCATTTCATTAATCACTGTCTATTTTCATGGAAATTTCTCTAGAATGGGGAGTCTTTCCTCTCTGTTTTTTGCAAGGTATTGTCTGAGTACTTTTCATGATCCTATTTTTTCATCTGTCAGATCAACGTTTGCTTGAGTTTGTTTAAATGGGTTCCTTTTATAATTTTCTTCTCATTTCCTACATTAGTATAATTCAACTTAGGATACTAATGACAAAGTATACATTTCAAGAGAAATATTGTGTTCATTAGAACACTATATCAATTTTACATTCAACAAATAATCTTATTTGTTCCATTAAACAAAATGGAAACTGGTCAATTAATATTTTCAGCTATCATTAGTGGTATTAAAAACCATCCCATACATACATCAGTTGCTTTAAACTTCACCTTATGAATGACAAAAATAACTGATAAGTCAGTGATGCTGGTGAATTTGGAAGATTGCTTTATGGAGGAAATTAAATTTTGATGAGATATTTTCAGCAATTTGCTTGTAGACAATGTATTGTGTTCAGAAATTTTGGAAATGCCCATCTAGAGCAGATGACTGTACAGATACAATACACTTTCTATAAAACCAAGTTATTATAAGGATTTCTTGATTTATTCTTCCTACCAAATCACAGTCTGAAAAAATAAGGAGTAAACTGAAATAAAACTAGCAATGTATATTATTTAATTTCTGTTTTCACTGAGCTAAATGTCCCATGTAGCTTCTTAACACTTTTAGGCATAAGAAACCTTGCTTATGGTTGTATTGAATTCCATTCAGTCATAGTTTAAAGTGAAAATTTTCCCATGTGTCAATTTTCCCCCTGGTAATTGTATCCACAAACAGAAAAATGCTTAGATAACTTTCTAATATAAATAGATCAGTGCAAGAGGACCAAGTTCTAGCCCTGTTCTTCCTTTTTAGTACTTGGATATGGGGATAATTACAGAAATTGTGCATTTGTTTCTTCACATGCCAGGAAGGAAAAGGATGCAATCAGTCTTTAAATGTCCTATTTGCAAAAAGAAATCAAGGTCAGTGTTCTTTAAATAACTGCAATTCAATATGTAAAATTGGTAGCACCAAAGAATCTGTGATTGGAGGCAGGCCTACGCTCTGGATCCCCAGCCTCCACAGTAATTTATATGTTAGCTACTCTCTGGAGAATGTTTCTGATGATCAATGGATTTTCTCCCTGTGGCCATGTTTTCTCATATTCCAAACTATGAATTCGTGTGAACATGGTGACTTAAATAAAATGAGGTGGATAATATTTACTCTCATATTTTATATCTATAATCACCCTACCTTGATGCATAGTTAACAAAGTAGGTAAAAATCCTCTACATATCTTCATATATATATTCTACCTGCTGACCTGGTTCTGGTTCACTCTCATTTTTAGATTCCTGAGTTACCTTCATCTTAGGCCTCTATTGGGCATTCTTGACTTTTTGATAATGAAATACTATCTTTCTCAAAATATAGAGACACATCATTCAGAAAAGTGTTTCTAATAAAACAATAGATTTTACAACTATGCTTTGATTTAAAAATTTCCTTTTTATTCAAGGTACTTAGTGGAATGTATTTTAAAAAATTCTCATGATATGGAGGAGAAAGGAGGATGTGACATAAGGAAGGTTAAAAATTAGATGACCAAAAAAATTTGATTGCAGTGTCCAAAGTTTTCAATCATTTTCTTCTCATAGAATTTTAAAACTATACTCTAATCATATATATATAATTGAATTTTAATAGTGATCATGGACTATCACTTAATAAACCCCAGGGATAGAATGGTGGCAAGATGGTGGCAGAGTAAGAAGCTCTAAGAGTCAGCTTGTCCTACAGTGCAGTTAGTAATCAGCCAGAAGTATCTAAATCACCATTTTGTGGGACCTAGGAGACCAGAAGAGCATTCTGCAAAATCCTTAGAAGAACAGATGGAGGAGACTGCCCATCTGAAGTGAAGATTTTGGAGTAGAGCACTGCAAGCCACGGAGGCCAGTGCCATCACCCACTTGTGGTGCAAGCTGCCTTCGGAGCTATTCCCTGCCTGGAGTTGGAAACTCCATTTCCCAAAAATGGGAGAGGAAGAGAAGGTTGGGCACTGATTTCAGCTACTGATTAGTAAATTCAGCTGGCTAAAGTCCAATCCAAAGAGCAGCTAAAGTTTGAAAATGTCCACATCTGAAAGAGGCCAGTAGCCTTCATTTTAACTCTGTACCCAAAATGAGGGGAAGCCAGGCTGATTGAAAATCTCCAGTTTCTTTCCATCTATGTCAGATTGCTGCCTAAGCTAGGCTGTAGCCCTAACTCTCACAGGGAGGAAGTTTGGGGGACCTACACCAGCCTCTCTGGGCAACTGCAGGCACATTTGGCTGATATGAACTACATTATTGTACACATATCAGACTCCGTCCTCATCCCTGACAAAGACATTATGAAAAAAGAAAATTACAGACTCATTTCCTTAATGAATATAGAGACAAAATCCTCAACAAAATACTTGCCAATCAAATCTAACAATACATTAAAAAAATTATTCATCATGATCAAGTTGGCTTTATCCAAGGCATGCAAGGATGGCTAAACACAAGAAATTCAATCAGCATATCATACCACATTAATAAATCAAAGAAAAATCACATTATCATCTCCATTGATGTAGAAAAGGCATTTGAGAAAATTCAGCTTTCTTTCTTGATTTAAAAAAACTCCAAAAGATAGGAATAGACGGAAACTTTCTCAGCATGATTAAGGGTCTATATGAAAAGCCCACAGCTAACATTACACTCAATGGTGAAAGTCTGAAAGCTTTCATAATGAGCTCAAGAAGAAGACAAAGGTGCCCACTGTCACCACTGTTGTTCAATAACTATAGGTTCTAGCTGTACCAATCAGGGAAGATAAAGAAATAAAATGCATTCAAATTGGAAACAAAGAAGTAAAACATTCACTATTCAAAGATGATATGATTCTATACCTAGAAAATCCCTCAAAATACATAAGAAGTTCCAGAGTTATTAAATGAATTTGGCAGAGTGGCAGGATATAAGATTAATAAGCAAAAATCAGTAGTGCTTCTATACATTAGTAATGAGCAATATGACGCTAAAAGAAGGAAACATTCTCTTTATAATAGCAACAAAATGAATCAAATATTCAGGAATTAACTTAACCAAGAATGTAAAGCACTGTATTCTGAAAATGACAATGCATTGCTAAAAGAAATTAAAGAAGACCTAAATATTAATAAATGGAAGAACATTCAGTGTTTGTGGAAGGGAACACTATCATTAAGAGTCAATTCTACCCAAATTGATGTACAGATTTAATGCAATCCGGATAAAAATTGCAACAGGCTATTTTGCAGAAATGGAAAACCCAATTATCAAATTTATTTGGAAGGGTAAGGGGTCTTGAATAATCAGAAACCTCTTAAAAAGGAAGAACGAATTTAGAGGACTCTCACTTCTGCACTTTAAATATTACCTAGCTATAGCAGTAAAAACAGCATTGTACTGGCATAAAGATAGGCATATAGACCAATGGAACCAAACTGTTGTTTCAGTAGTGACCCTCACATCTATGGTCAAGGGAATTTTGACTAGAATGTCAAACTTACCTAGCTGGGGCAGGACTTCTCAACAAATATTGCTGGGAGGACTGGATATCCATACCCAAAAGAAAGAAAAAGGACCCATATCTCATACTTTATACAAAAATTAACTCAAAATAGATCAAAGACCTGAAAATAAAAGCAAGAAATCTAAATCTCCTTGAAGAAAATATAGGGAAACATCTTCAAGACCTGGTGGTAGGTGGTGGTTTCTTAAACCTTAAACCAGATCATGAGCAACAAAAGAAAGCATGGATAAATGGGACCTCCTCAAACTTAAATTTTTCTGCTTCAAAGACTTTGTCAAGAAGGTGAAAAGTGAAGAAGAGAAGATGGCATCGGTTTAGGAGGGCACTCGCTGACTCATTCTCTGACAACGGCAGATTGCTGGCAGGGTCCTGCCTGGGGGTCTGTGTTGTGGGCACATGGAGTGAGAACCTTTGAGGACATCTACCTGGAGGGAGCTTGACATTGCTCAGGAGAGATTCATGAGTTTTAACCCTCCTTGTAGTGGTTAACACAGACGGCTGAGCCCGACCCTCAGGGGAAAAGGTAAGTTTGAGCCAGGACTCCTGCCGGAAAACCGATAAGAGGGAGCGTTCTCCAAGAGTGGAAGGGTTCTGGCGAAAGGTTGAGAGGGGTTTCTTTTCTGTAGATTTGGCTGCCTGGAACCCCTTAGAGCTGTGGGGAACAAACCCTAGCTGGCTTGAGGGGGCACCAGGCGGAAAGGAGTGGCGAATATGCTGAGGAAGTTGATTTACCTAGCTGCCCAGGGATATGCCTCAACCCCTGCTGGCAACCTGGTGAGAGGGAGCATTCTCCAAGAGTGGGAGGGTTGTGGCAGAAGGTGGAGAGGGGTTTCATTTCTGTGGATTTGGCTGCCTGGACCCCCTCATAGCTTTGGGGAGCAGATAAGCCGGCTTGAAGCAGCGCCAGGCTGAGGGGAGAGGTGAATCTACTGAGGAAGCCTGATTTACCCATTAGCCCGGTGACATAGAGGCTTGGCTCCAGAGGGCATGGAGTCAGCCGTTTTTATCATTCTGCACTGACAAGAATTGAGCTTCAGCTCCCCTGGGGAGGCCAGGAAGTGGGAAGTACTTGATTAGTTTCCATGAGCCTTAGTTAGGGTACCCTTGGTGAAGGGGGTGGTCTAGAAAAGGACTTCTTTTGGGTCCCTTATTTTGCCAAAAAAAAAACAAAAAAAAAAAATGAAAGACAGACACTTAAAAAAATGAAAAATGAATTTTTCTTTTTAATTTAGCTTAATAGCTAAAATCTGCCTCAAAACCTGAAGATAGAACCTTGCAGGGCAATTGATTGATGAATAGAAGCAGGCTGAGAGGTTCCACAAGGGCCCAAGAAGGAACACTGTTTTTCCTTAGCGTTGTTTGACTATTTGCTTGTGTGGTTGTTTGGTTTTTCTTTGTTTATTTTTTGTCTCTTGCTTTTCTTTCCT
>JAQZBX010105535.1:0-10841 GCA_029593785.1 Cabassous unicinctus
ATGAAGAAAGAAAGTAAAAAAAATTTTACTGTTCTTTTTTTTAACCTTTTTTTATTCTTTTTATTTTTATTTTTTGTATTTTAATTGTTATTTTTTTATTTTATTATTATTTTTATTTGTTTATCATTTTAGCTTTGTCTTAGGGGAAGTTTTGGATTTCAGAAGGGCAGGGTAGAATCACTGGTGCAGGGTGTAAGTGGTGAGGCAATGTGTGGGGAGAAGCGCACCTGATGCATGACTCTATGACATATGAACATGTTCAAGTGATTATGATGCATTGTCTCAGTGGGTGGAGGCCCGCACAATGACAAAAGAATATTGAATTACCATCCTGGGAATTCCTATTACATTCTCTAATAGAGCAGCAAGCATCTTCTGAGTACACAGGCAGTGCCTAGCAAAGGACAGACCATTACACTAGGTCCTTGATATTGATGGCTGTACTTATAAGCCTTTCCTTGAGAAAGTGAAACTTAGCCTAATTTATATATTACCCAAGAGTTATCTCCTGAAAGCTTCCTTGTTGCTCAAATGTGTCCTCTCTCTAATCCAAACTCAACATTTAAATGCACTACCTTTCCCCCAGAAAGGGACATGATTCCAGAGGATGAGCCTCCCTGGCAATGAAAGATTATTACCAAGTGTCAATTAGTGATGCATTTGGAAAAAAGACCTTGACTAAAAGGGGGAAATATTAAATACAAATGAGTTTTTATGGCTAAGGGATTTCAAAGTGAGTTGGGGTGTCATTCCAGAGGTTACACTTCTGCATGTTTAAGCAGAACTCTTAGACTGCCACAGTAAACAGTGCCTCAAGCAGTGGGGTTTCTGGTGGGCTCTAGAGACATCTAGACACTATAGGCAGGGCAAGCAATCTCAGGATTTTGGCACCCTGTCATTGGGCTTTACCGTGGAATATATGCTCTCCATTGTAACAGTCTCATTTACAACTTCCCTACACATGACTCTTCTGCTTCTTTTATTTGAAACTATAATTAAGATTAAACTTCTTAAATATATGTCCCAGATACTTAGATCTTTCATCTGTTCATATGCCAGTTGAGCCCTGAATCCCAGCAGAGTTGCAACACCTACTCACCAGTTCTTTGGATTCACTCAAGACAATGAACAAAAGTTTGATGGACAATACCCATCCCCAAAAAAACAGATCATATCTAAAACAGCAAGCAAGACATTTCCATCCATCTGCCCTATGGTATCTAAGTCCCCTCTCAATCAGAAACAGAGTGGACAGTACCAACCCAAAATTCTCAAGATTGAGGAATTAACAAACATAAGTCAGAATGCAGCTATGGACTTAATTAGACTTATGATTATTCTAGCACTGGAAGAACTTGTGTCATTGATATGAAGGCAGTGGCCATCAGAGTTTCTTAGGGTAGGGAGAGGGAAGAATAGCTATAATATGGGATACTTTGGGATATTGGAATTGTCTTGCATGACATTGCAATGATGGATTCAGGCCATTTTACATTTAGTCAAAACCTATAAAATTGTGTCGTGTAAAGTGCAAACTATAATGTAAACTACAATACACTGTTAGTAGCAATGCTTCAATATGTATTCATCAATTTTAACCAACATACCAAACTAATGAAAGATGTTGTTAATGGGGGAATGTGTGGGAGGGGGAGGACTGGGTATATGGGAATTCTCTATATTTTTTTATGTAATATTTATGTAATCTAAAGCTTCTTTAAAAATTAAAAACTCAAAAAAGAATGCATTTAGAGAACAGCCCAAGGCAAAAGTACAGGTTTCTCTCTGGCCTTTTCTGTGCATAAGTCTTGTCCTGGACATGTGCACAGGGCCCTAGGAATTCCCCCATTCACCTGGATCCAAATATCACCCTTTCCCTAGGAATCAGTGTTTCCTCATGGTCCCAAACATTACTTTATATGCCCCCACAGCTAGCAATCCTTGGCAGCTCTGATTTGATTGTATTTCTACAATGTATATAAGAGAGCCCTTCAATCCACCTCTTCAATAAAATCAATTTCTGGGATGATGAACCCACAGTGTGCCCTGCTTTAGTCTTTCAGACTGCCACCAGAGATTGGCACAAACATACACCCAGTATGTGCATAAGAGTTTCTCTGCTTTCTCTGGAACCAGAACCACACTGAGAACATGGGCAATCTCTCTGCAGTGCCAGTGAGAGGATGAGGGAGGGCAGAGCCATTGAACCATGAGATCCTGTCATTTTTAGTTTAATTTTGCTTTCATTTTTTTAATTAGAGAAGTTGTCGGTTTAGAGAACAATCGTGCATAAAATGCAGGATTCCTATATAACATTCCATCACCAGCACCTTGCATTGGTGTAGAATATTTATTACAATTGATGATAGCACAGTTATTATAATTGTACAATGAATTAAAGTGCATGGTTTAACTTAGAGTTCACTGTGTAGTGTAGTTCTGTGGATTTTTAAAAATTTTAATTCTGTTATCATATATACAATCTAACATTTATCCCTTTTAATCATTTTCAGATATATATTTCATATTGATAATTGCATTAAAAATGTTGTGCTACCATCACTAACATCCACTATCAATATCTTGCAATCATTCCAAATAGGAACCCAGTGCATTTTAATCCTTAACTTCCTATACCCTAATGTCCCCACCTGCAGTCCCTGATAACCTATTTTCTACATTCTGACTCTATGAGGTGGCTTAATCTAATTATTTCAGAAGAGAGAGGTAATATAATATTTGTCCTTTTGTCTCTGGCTTATTTTTTTCAAAATTATGCCTTCAGATTTCATCCATGTTGTCGCGTATATCCGGAACTCATCCATTTTTATGGCTGAATATTTCATTGCATGTATAAACCACATATTCATGTTCATCAGTTGATGGACAGTTGTGTTGCATCCATTATTTGGCAATTGTGATATGTGGCTATGAACATCAGTGGGCAAATATCTGTTCAGGTCCCTTATTTCAAAACTTTTGGATATATACTAATAGTGGGATTGCTGGTCATATGGTAATTCTTAGCTTTCTGAGGGTTCACCAAAAGATCTTCCACAGTGACTTCATCATTTCACATTGCCACCAGTAATGAATATGAATGAATTTTTCTATTTCTCTGTGTCCTTTCCAACACTTGTTATTTTCAATTTTCTTTAATAGAAGCCATTCTAATGTGTGTGAACTGATATCTCCTTGTGGTTTTAATTTTCACTTACTTGATGGCTACTGATGTGCATCTTTTCTTGTGCCTTTTGGACATTTCTCTATCTTCTTTGGAGAGATGTCTCTTCAAGTCCTTTGCCTATTTTTAAAATTGGGTTTTTGTCTTTTTGTTCTTAAGTTGAAAAGTTTCTTTATATATTCTGAACATTAAACATTTATCAGCTATGTGGTTTCCAAATATTTTCTCACACTATGTTGTTGTTTTTTCTTTCATTATAAAGTCCTTTGAGGCACAAATATTTTTAACTTTGATCAGGCCCCCTTTATTTATTTTTATCTTTTGATGCTTATGCCTTCAGTGTAATGTCTAAGAAATTATTGCCAAATACAAGGTCCTTAATATGCTTCCTCTAATTTTCTTCTAAGAGCTTGAAATTACTTGTTATATGAAGACTTTTGATCCATTCTGTGTTGATTTTATGTGTTGTGAGGTATGGTTCTTCTATTTTTCGCAAATGGGATCTAGTCTTCCCAGTACCATTTGTTGAAAAGACTATTCTTTTGCAATTGTGTGATCTTTGCCACCTTGTCAAAATTCAGTTGGCCATAAAAGTTAGGGTTGAGTTCTGAGCTCTCAACTCTATTATATTGAACTATATATGTGTCTGTGTTCCATTGCCATGATGTTGTGATGACTGTGGCTCTGTAATAAGTCTTAAGATTGGGACATGGGTATCCTCCAATTTCATTTTTCTTTTAAAAATGTCTTTAGCTATTCAGAGTCCTTTAACCTGCCATATAAATTTGATGATTGGCTTTTCCATTTCTGCAAAGAAGGTTTTTGGAATTTTGTTTGGGATTGCATAGAATCTATAAATTGTTTTGGGTAGTATTTATATCTTAATGATATTTAGTCTTTCAACCCATGAACAGGGAACACCCTACCATTTATTTAGGTCTTCTTTAATTTCCTTTAGCAATGTTTTGTAGTTTTCTGTCTACAAGTCCTATATATTCTTGGTTAGACATTTTTCTAGATATTTGATTCTTTTGATTACTTTTTAAAAAGAAATAAATTTTTTCTTCTTTTCTTCCAATTTTTTATTGCTTGTGTTTAAAGAAAAGCATTACCAATTTTTGTGTATTGATCTTGTATCGCACCAACTTGCTGAAATAATTTATTAGCTCTAGGTGATATGTTGTAGATTTCAGGATTTTCTTTATAAAGGATCATATCCTCTGCAAATAATGAAAGTCTTACTTCTTTCTTTCCAATTTTTCTTTCTTTTTCTTCCCTAATTGCTCTGACAAGAACTTCCAGTATAATGTTGAATAACACTGGTGATATTGGGCATCTTTGTCTTTTTCCTGATCTTAGAGGGAAAGCTTTCAGTTTTTCACCTTTAAGTATGATGTTTTTATGTTGAACCAACCTTGCATACCAGGGATAAATACCATTTGATCATGGTGTGTAATTCTTAAAATATGCTGTTGCATTTTGTTTGCTAGTATCTTGCTGAGGATTTTTGAATCTATACTGATAAGAGATATTGGTCTGTAATTTTCTTTTCTTAAGTTGGCTTCGTTATGAGGGTAATTTTGGCCTCATAGAATGAGCTAGAGAATGTTCCCTTTTCATTAATATTTTGGATGGGCTTCAGCTAAATTGGAGTTAAGTCTTCTTGAAAAGTTTGGTAGAATTCCCCTGTGAAGCCAACTGGTCTTGGGTTTTCCTTTGTTGGTAGATTTTTGGTTACTGATTCAATCTTTTTAGTAGTAAGTGGTTTGAAGAGATATTCTACTTCTGATTGATTCAATAGAAGCAGTTTGTGTGATTCTAAGAATCTGACCATTTCATCTAGGTTACCTAATTTATTGCTATCCACTTGACCATAGTGTCATCTAATATTCCTTTAAATTTCAGCACGGTCAGTAGTAATGTCCTTCTTTTCATTTCTGATTTTTGTTATCTGTAACCTCTTCTTTTAATTGTCACCTAGCTATAATTTTGTCCATTTTATTGATCTTTACAAAGAACCTACTTTTGGTGTTGGTTCTCTCTATTGTTTGTTTTTTTTTTCTTTTCTATTTCATTTATTTTCTCTCTAATCTTTATTTCCTACTTTCTGCTCAGTTTGGATTTACTTTGCTCCCCTTTTCCTGGGTCTTTGGGTTTTGAGGTTAGGCTTCTAATTTTAAGTCTTTCTCCTCTTTTAATGTAAGAATTTAGAGCTATAAATTTTATTCTTGGCACCGCCTTCATTGTATCCCATAACTTTTAAAGTGTTGTATTTTCATTTTCATTTATCTCAAGATATTTCTTAATTTTGGTGTGATTTTCCCTTTAACCTATTGATTATCTTAGAGTATGTGGTTTAATTTCCACATATTTGTGGATTTTCTATTTTTCCCTCTATTATGGTTTTCTATCTTCAGTCTATTGGAGTCAGAGAAGACATAACTTATGATTTCAATATTTTTTAATTTGCTGAGACTCATTTTGTGACCTAAAATGAGGTATATCTTGGAGAATGATCCATATGCACTTAGAATACAGTGTATAATGTTTTTGTTATGTACAGTGTTCTATATATATCTGTTAGGTCAAGTTGGCTTAGTGTATCATTCAAGTCCTGCCCTTCCTTTCTGATCTTCTGACTAGATGTTCTGTCCATTATTGAAAGTGATATGTTAGTCTCCTACTATTAATGTAGAACTATGAATTTATCCCTTCAAATCAGCCAGTATTTTCTTCATATGTTTTGTTACTTTGCTGTTAGATGCATATATATTTATAATTGTTAAATATTCCTGTTGAATTACCCCCTTTATCAGCATATAAAACCATCTTTGTCTTTTGTAACAGATTTTACTTAAACTCTATTTTATGGGATATTAGTATAGCCACCCCAGCTTTCTTTTGGTTAGTACTTGAATGGATATTTTTTCCATCTTTTTCCTCAACCTACTTGTATTTTTGTTTTTAAGGTGAGTCTCTTGCAGACAGTATATGTTTTGGTCATTTAAAAAAATCTATTCTGCCAACCTCTGCCTTTTGACTAGAGAGTTTAATCCATTTGCATTTAATGTAACTACTAATAATATGGGATTTTCTGCTGCCATTTTGTTATTTAGCATTTATAAATCTGATTTTTTTGCCTCTCACATCCCTTAATGCCTACTTTTATATGTATCTGCTTTTTTTGTCTTGTACCATATTTAGTGTCTTCTCACTTCTATCTGGATATATTTTTCATCTATTTTCCTTGTGATTTTAATGGGGTTAAAATTTAATGTCATTATATATAACAACTATATTTGATTTGATACCAATTTAACTTCAGTAACATGCACATGTACTTATCCTATACTCCTTAGTTCCCCCACCATTTTTGTGCTTGTAACTTCTTTTATCCATGAACATTGTACATCCAAAAATCTAGATTAATTTTTGTTTTTTATGCATTTGCATTTTAGCAACTATAGGAAATTAGAAGCAGAGTCACATACCAAAATATGCAATACTATAATACTAGATTTATAATTATCCAAATGGGGACCTTTACCACAGGTCTTAATTTATTTATTCTAGTTTGAACCACTGTATAATGTCCTTTCCTTTCAGTCTGAAGAACTCCCTTTAGCTTTGCTTTTATGGCTGTTCTAGTAGTGGTGGACTCTCAGCTTTTCTCTTTGACTGTCTTAGTCTCTCCCTCATTTTTGAAAGAAAGTCTCATTGGATATATAATTCATAGCTGGCAGTTGTTTTCTTTTAGCACCTTAAGTATTTTAACCCACTTCCTTTGTGCAGAAATGGTTTCTGATTGAAAATCAGCAAACAAACTAATTGGAACTCACTTGTACGTAACATGTTGCTTTTATCTTGTAGCTTTCACAACTTTCTCCTTTCCTTTGCATTTTATATTGTAATTACTATATGATGGAGTTTATATTTCTTACACAAAGTGGAGGTTTATTTTTCTTTATTGTGAAAGAAGTCCAGGAGTTAGGCAGACCAGGGCTGTTACAGTGCTCCTACGTTTATCTTGTCTGGTGTTCTCTGAGCTTCTTTGATTTGTATAGTCACATCTTTTGCTAAGTTTGGGAACTTATCTGTTATTTCTTTGAATACTCCTTCTGCCCCTTTCTCTCTTTTATCTCCTTCTGTGACTCCCATAATGCATAAATGCATGGTGGATGGTTTCCCATAGTTGTCTTATGCTATTTTTGCTTTGACTATTTTCTTTTTTTTTTTTTTCCTTTTCTTCACCCTGACTCATTTCAAGTGTCTTATATTCAATTTCACTAATTTTCTTCTTCTAGCTCCAATCTGCTCTTGAAACCATCCTGTTAATTTTTCATTTCAGATATGGTTGTCTTCAACTCCAGTATTCTCTTTGGTTTGTTTTAAACTTTTTTATCTCTTAGACTCTCTTATTCATTCATTTCCCCCTAATATCCATTAGTTCTTTCCCTGAACTTTCCTTCATTCCTGTGAGATTTTTAAGGTCATTTTTTTATTTTTAAAGAAGCTTTATGTGACATAAATTTTACATAAAAAATATAAGCGATTCCCATATGCCCCACTCCCTCCCCCTTCCATATTTTCCCACACTAACAACATCTTTCATCATTGTGGTAAATTTGATACAAATGTTAAACCCATTTTGAATCAGTGCTACTAATCATGGACTATAGTTTATATTATAGTTTATACTTTGTTCCACACAATTCTGAAAGTTATGACTTTGAAATCTTATAGCCATAAAAACTCATGTGTATTTACCATTTCCCCCTTTTGGTCAAGGTCTTTTTCCAGATGAATTGCTAGTTGGTGCTTGGTAATAATATAAGGTCATTTTTAAAAAGGATTTGCTCAGCATGTTCACATTTTGGTCTTCTTTATTTATATTTTCTCTATTTTTATCCTATTCCTTTGAATGGGCCTTAATTCTTGTTTCTTTGTTTGTCATTCACTTTTTTGTTGTCTGCTGTACATTTTAATATTTTAAAATGATAATTGGGATTAATTAATATTTTGAAACATTGGCTCTGTTTCTTGATATTGTAGCCAGCTGGTGATAAAACAGATATTTTCTTTAGCTTCAGTCTTTCTATCAGGAAAGTCTGCCGAAAGCAAATGCAATATGCAGAGTTTTCTCTGTCTTTCTGGGCCTCTGTCTTGTCCTGGGCTTTTCTTGTTAGTTGTTTTGAAGTTTCCTTGTTCATAGGAGTTTTTATGTCCCTTCCATTTCCTAGGAGAGAGATCTCCCTCTCCCAGGTAATTGATGACAGCAGGCCTTTGTTCTAGACTGTCCTCCTCTATAGTTTTTCACTCTCCTTTTGTTGTCTCATGCTACTTTTGCCTGGTGGGTGGATTCTGGGAGAAGTTTCAGACCAGTGAGGATGTTCCCAAATCAGTCTTACCAGCCCAAACAGGGAAAAGGACCCACAAAAGGGACACAGACCCTCAAAAGTGCCCTGGTAATGGAATCAGGAAGGGGGGGGGCAAAAGTTCCTTTAATGGCTCAGCAAAGCTGAGCTTTCCTAGATTGTCCAGCAAATGCAGCTTTTCAGCTTACTGTCCCTTGGAGCTCCAGGTTCTCTTCTTTTTCCTCTTCCTCTCTCTCTTTTTACATTACCACCTCTCTGTCAACTCCCTCATCATGGAAACCATCACTTTCAGCCCCAGCATCCACATCCTCATGTACTTTTTCCTGGTCAATGTGACTGTACCTATTTTCTGTGCATGCAGCATTATTCCCAAACTGCCTGAGCTTCTAGGGAAAGGCGAGAGAACTATATCCTAAGGGGGGCATGTTATCCAGATGTACTCCCTGTCATAATCTGTTGCAGCATAAGTGCTTTTCTTCATTGTCATGGTCTGTGATGACCTCTTCAACCTCTGCCAGCTCCTGCACTATGGCTTAATATGAGTCAAAAAGTGTGCAATGATAGATGGAGCTGGGTGAGTCATCAGCATATTTTCTGGAATCAACACCTTTCTGGTGTTACAGCTGACGTTCTGTGGATCCATGATAGATCACTTTCTGTGAGATCCCCATTGTGCTGCTGCTCTCCTGTTACTCCATATATTTGCATGATGTCATGACTCACTTATTTGCTGTGTTGAATTATCTGCTCACCATGGTACCGTATGGCTTTATCATCTGAACCATTTTGAAGAGTCACATATCAAAATGTAAGCAGCAAGCCTTATCTACCTGTCCCTTCCACCTCATTCTGTTTACCATGTATTACACTATGGTCATCTATACTTAAATGACCCCAGGAACTAGCTACTCCCTAGAGATGGGGAAAGTCAATATTGTTCTTTATTTCATACTAAGCCCCAAATTAAAGCTCTCATTTACACCTTATGCACCAGGATGTCAAAGCAGCTCACAAGGACATCAAGGAAGATTGCATTGGAGTAGGTAGGCAGGAATTAGCTCTCTTACCAAAACAATAGATGAAGGGCAAGAAGATGTGTAAGGGAGCTGCTTTGGAGATCTGTGGACCAGGAGAATGATGCACATTCTCCAGGAGGGCAAGAGACAGAGAGATTATGAAGATGCAACTAAAACTGTGATTTGCTAACCTCCTCAACCAGAAATGACACACATCCCACACCCTCAACAGGAAAAGACTGAGAAAAACCCATGGCTCACAGAAGCCAATTGAGACTGGAACACATTACATCCTCCCTGGGAAGAAGAAGGGTGCAGTGAAGTAC
Source organism: Cabassous unicinctus (assembly GCA_029593785.1). Taxonomy (NCBI): domain Eukaryota; kingdom Metazoa; phylum Chordata; class Mammalia; order Cingulata; family Chlamyphoridae; genus Cabassous; species Cabassous unicinctus. The sequence continues at coordinate 9,902 of JAQZBX010105535.1, forward strand.
AGAGAGTCATTTCTCTTCAGTGAGTTAGCCAGCAGAGCCCACTTTGAATCTCAGCTCTGGCCAGACATAATCACATGAAGAGGAGGTTAAAACAGACACCTCCAGAGAAAGAATGGCAGAGGAACCCCACATGCTGGGATGCCTCAAAACTGCAGGAGGCAAAAACACATTTGGGTGTCTCTTATGTTCTAGAACACTTAAATCTAATCTGTGTGCCATTAGTGGGTGCCTGGCTCTATTCTGATAACTTAAGCTGGGTAATTTTTAAGACTTAGAATAAGTTGAACCAAAAATCAGAGAAGAGCCATGATACAAAACCACTTCACAAAGAGTAATTGACAGAATAAATTCATCAACATAATCAGATGCCTAGACATCAGCAAAAAATTACAACCCATACTAAGAAATAGGTTTTTTGCCCAGAAAAAGCAAAAAATAAAACAAAAACAAAACTAACAAGTTATAGGACTTAAAACAACTAATCAATGATAATCACAAAAATCTCCTAAATTAATTCAAGGAGTTGAAAGAAAATTTGGCTAAAGAGAAAGGATATTAAGACAACACTGGGTGAGCATAAAGGAAAGTTAAAGTAACAGAGCTTAGGGGAATGAAGACACAATGGGTGATAATAAAAATACATTAAAGACATGTAACAGCATATTTGAAATGGAAGAATAAATAAGTAAATTTGAGGACAGAATATCTAAACTTGAAAAGTCAGGAGAACAGACCAAAAAAATTTTGTGATATACGTATATAAACAGTCATCAGCCAGCTGTATTTATAAGTTACAATTCATCAAGGTGTAAAATTAAGATTTGTGTATCTTACTATATGTGAGTTATGCCACAATTAAAAATTGAGAAAATAAAAACCTTGGATGGGAATGAGCACACCAACTGAAAAATAGTTGCTGTCTCTAGAAGTGGAGACAGGG
>JAQZBX010105536.1:0-10842 GCA_029593785.1 Cabassous unicinctus
GCTTCACATATTCAAATATTGCTCCTTGGTTTTACAGTGTCATTTTTTTCCAATGAGAAATTTGCTCTCATTTTTATTTTTTCTCCTCTATATGTGGTGTCCTTTTACCTCTGACTATTTTTCAGTCTCTTTAATCACTGGTTTTCAGTATATAATTATGACCTGAATCCAAAAATATATGCAATAAGCAACCTAATTTAGTGTTCCCTTTTAGGAAAGAAAGAGAAATAGCAATGGGGAAGAAGAAGGCAGTTGGTACTCATACCAGGTTGTCAAATATTACTATTTGTAGCCATGCAGAAAAAAGTGATAAACAATATATAATAATGCGTATCATAGGAAACCAACTCTATTGATAAAAGACCCAATGCTTAAAATAAATACTACAGAGAGGAATAGGATAAAAATATGGTAATAAGGTTACTGAATTCTGATACTGATATTCCTGAACATGAAACATGGGATAAGATGTGATCTGGTTAATTTAAGGGAATCCAAAAGTTTAGTATAGCAGAAGCTAGTGATGATGGCAGGAAACCACAGAGATTAGCATATCCTTCATGATTTTTATCTGACAGAAAACATATTTTGCTCTCAATACCTTTAAAAATGCTTATATAATCATTATGTGTCACTTAAACAAATGTATTAAACAAATGTACAGTAAAATTATTTCTTTCTATATAAGGAAGTGGGAAGCTTATATTTACAACAAAAGGATGTTGCTATTTTCCTGATGTCCAAATGTACAGATAACCTTGAACCTTTCTAATAATTAAACCTTAAATTAAACAATCTATGACAGTCAGTTTTTAGTTCTCATTTAGGTAAAACACACAAGCAGTTCTTCTGCAAATGCAATTGCTATATAATGCTCAATGAATGTTGAATGTGGATTTCTGCATGTATGTGTATGTTTTGTTAGTTCTACTAAATTGTATTGTGAAATATATCTAATTCTTTCGCTTGTTTTACTCAAAGCATAATTGAGAGCACTGAAGTATAACTAACATCATCTTTGTTGAATTGTACCACCACATTTTTTTATCTATTTAATAATGCATGAATGCCTAAACTGTTCCAATTTCCAGCTTTCCTAATGATACTGTTTTCAATATTATCTATGGCTATGTACTCTCACTAGTAAATGCATCATCACTATGCATACACCATATTTTTTTTACCAAAGCCTAGTAAAACTCACCATTTACCTTTTGCCATTCTTAATTTTATGTTGCAACTCATTTTTGTTCAGGATTTCATGTTTCAGTTGCTAATGCAGTAGCACTTTTCACGATTGACAGAGATCTTTAACAAAATTGCCCATTTCTTTTGAAATTCTGGCAATATTCCTAGGATTGGAAAATGCTTTTTTAATATTTATTAGTATATATATTTTTCATGTTCAATTGGGAGCAAGTGAAAATATCTTCTATTGTTCCATTTATCTATTAACTTTGTCAATTGTCTTTTGAGACAACATTTATTTTAATACCAAAAATATATATTTTACTTATGTCTTCTAGGATAGACATTTTTCAGGGAATTTCTTGCTACCAAATATGGCAAACATTTCTTTTTTTCCTCCTAATTCTGTAGTTGTATCTTTTAAGTTTACATTTTTAATCTATCTGTACTCCAACATTTTAAAGCAGAAAAGAAATGATACAGGTGATTTTTCTTCTGCTGTGTATTCAGTGCTCTTGTCACTGTCTACCAAATACTCTACTTGTTTTTTGTTTTGACAATCCCTTTATCAAGTAAGTAATTGTCATGAAAATATGCACCTATTCCAGAGCACTCTAGTTTGGATATATTTATTCCCACATGAGTACTACACTATATTATTTATTTTTTACTTTGTAATATTAACATCTATTCTTGTAAAGGCCTTCCCTTCTAAAGATTAGTGTTCTACTGTATTGACCATTGTGTTCATGTTAATTTTTAAAGATTATTCAATTCCTCAGTAATTAAGTGCATTTCCATTACTGATTGCTTTTAGTTTATGAGTACCTTTGTGGTGATTTTTAATTTAGAGTATATTTTAGCCGTGTCTCTGAATGTGAAATTTACTTGAAAAGCCATTTATGCATTTCTACAGAAAATTTGTGGGTTATTTTTGTAAGGAAGTTTTATATTTTAACTTACAATTTTTTAAACAATTTTTTAAATAAATTTTATAAAAATGCATCTTTGAGAATAGTTTTCTCACCTTGAAGCCTTCCCTTTCCACCCCAAATGAAAATACAAAATTATCAGTACCCACACATATGTACACTCAAACAAAACTATCATAACATTTTCTACGCAGAATCTAACTATATAACATACTTATAATATACATACATATATAATATATATATAAAAGATACTGTTTAAACTGCAGAAAAATCAGACAATTCTAAGAAGTGATTGCAGATATATTTTTTCTTCTAAAAAGAGATGATAGTTAATAAAGCAATTTAGATAAAAACTTTTTCTTGTGGTTATCAAGTTCCTTGAAATTCTCCTTTCAACTAACAGAAAATGCAAACTGTGTCCCTGAACCCCCAACTCCTTTTGCTTAACACACATCCTCTAGGGCAGTTTTTTTTTCCTCCTGCTCCTAAGAAAAAAAATAGGTTTTCTAACATTCTCAGTTTTCTACACATACTTCAGATGTGGGGCTAATGTATCCAGAGAAGCTAACATTTTTAGTAGCTATGACCAAATGTAGGCACTAGAGTATTCTGTGCGTTTTACAAACCATGGTATAAGGATCTGTATCCACATTCTTCCTTTAGCCCAGAATTTTCAGGGACAGAGGTAAACCCACCCCAACTATTCTCACCATTTTTTGCTAAACTTCCAAGCCCATGACATGACAACCTCTCCTCCTATCTCTAAGCCCTTTGTTCAAACTTCCCCTCTGTTGTAATAAGTTTGTTTTCCATCATTGGCTGCAACATTTTAGGCACTATCTAAGTCTCAGAATATACCATTATTTTGTTTTAGTGATAAATATACATTAAAAATTTAGTGGCATCTGAAAAAAAATTTTTTCTGCTCTGTTTACAACCATAGTGCCCCATAATGACATTCACATCTCAACCATTTTTACCCAGAGCAAGTAAATGGATAGATGCATGTTTCAGTTACATACTCAGAAGATGAAAAGGGAAAAATGTTAAAGGTCTTTATGAATATACAATACTCAGTTGATATAAGGCCAGAGTAAGACACAGAACTCTTATCTTAAAAGGGCACAGTTGATACTGCAATTGAAAATTCCATTTGGGGCATTGTAATAGAATTCACAAAGAATAAGAGCAATATTAGAACATGGGACACCAGTGCAGTGATGAAAGAAAAAACACAAATTATTTTTTTTACCATATACACAAAACAATAGAAATACGGCAGATGAATCATTCTTCTTTTTAGAAAAAAATGAGAGAAAATCCATAAGGAAATTTGCAAGGTGGTAGCAGAAACTTGATTGTAAAACTGTTCTTTAGAAACATAAAAATCTCAGGTCTTTAATAAGACACCATCACAATGTAAAAAAGTGATGAAAGAAAAAGAAAAAGAATCAAGAAATAAGTCAAAACCTTTCTAATACACAGACAAACTCTATAAAGTTGTAACCATCCTAACTGTAAAATGATTCTGGTGTCTTTTTCACAAAAACTCATTTCATGTGAAAGGAGCTATAAAATTACTAGAAACATTGCTCCTGTTTCCTATCACATGGGTAAAGGGACTACCTCACACCCTATCCCTTTCTAGTTCCTTAGTCATCCTCAGTGCCTCCATGCATGTCTGCCCCCTTCTTGAAGGGACTGCAATATTCATTCAAGTAGTCATAGTCTTGATATTGGATTGACTTAGAGGAGTTCAGGGAGCTAAGACTGGCAGCTTCAGAACCACTTCCTTCATAGTCAAACAGGAGCAGAGAGTCATGGTAAGCAGTGGGGTCACTTTCAGCCACCTTCAGATTTTCATTAATAAATTTTCCCATTTCATCAGGATTGGAGGGGAAGGGACCATACTGGGGCACACTAAGAAGGATTGGTGCTACATCATTGTGAGTTACTTGTGGATGAGCATCCAGATCCCTGTGCAACTGGTTCAAGTCAAAGTTCAAGTCCTCTTTTCCACCTCTTTCTTCATAGAAATAATTGTTCTGGGGGTGAAAAGGGCTCTTTGACCACCCTTCTCCTCCAAACAGTAGAAACAGCAGAATCAGGATTAACAAATCAAGCATTCTCCTAAGAAAGTGCAGAATGGCAAGAACTTGCAATCTTACCTCTGCAATTAGTGTGGTTCTCTTATATTTGTTAATGGCCCTTTCACAATCAATATAAGGACTTCTAAGGTAGTCAGTTGGTCTTTGTTCTGGTTATCTATGAGCTTGAGATTTATTTTGTAATTGCCAAGTTCTAAGTTTTCTTTGGCTTCAGAATGATAGATTCTTGGGCTGCATCATTGTATTCAACGATCCAGTTGAGAAAGGTCCCATGTGTTAGTTCTGCAGTAAAGGGAGAAGTACTTGGGGGAAGATCTGGATCAGTGATATTTATTATATGAAGATGTGAATCACTCTGGCAGAAGTACAGTTTTAGAGGTCCTGTTATGGGAGAATGGTCATTCACATAAAGGAGGGTCAGCAGAAAGGTTCCTGTTCCAGTAGTAAGTGGATAACTATTTTAGTAGCTATAATGAGGGCCATGTCCATCCTGTTCTTCACATCCTCTTTGCCCAATTCAACCCAATTGGAAATGGCACATGTGTTGTGATTAATTACAGCCAGTTGGCTGATATGTCCAGATCTGTACATTATCCTCTATTCCATAAAGCTTTCTGGGCCCTGGGTAGTGTGAGATATGATTTCCAGACATACACCAAGGTCTTCAGTCATCTCCACTCTCTTGATGGGGGGATTTGATAGGTAGAAAATATACTTATTAAGATTTCCCCATTTAAGAAGCTCTAGATCTTCTAATACCCTTCCCTCAAACTAACTGAGCTGGTTTACTCTTAGTCTATTTTTAGAAGTTTACTCTTTGTACTTATTTCCCTGAATGATATTAACCAGACCTTCTCAGTTCTGCTTATGTAAATAAGATAATGTCTCAAAGCAAAACTAAACAGAATGGTGTCAGGAGCACCTTATGATCCAATAAATCTGTAGCTTTCCTTAGGGAAAAAAAATTAAAAAGCCTGATATCCTTGTTGGTTAAAAAAGTAGTCATGAATACTTTGCATGTAGGCACCCACACAATTTTTAAACTGTCATTTATTAGCCTCTGAAACCAAGGACAAATTTGAGGTGCTTGAGAAAACACAAGACAGAGAAATTGCATATACACTTCTCACAAGGCTCCAGGAAGCATTGCTTGTGGGTTTTTTGTTTTTTGTTTTTTTATTTACTTGTTTTTCTGCTCCCCTACCATTTTTCTATTTTGCCTATAAAATACCTAGCTCCCATTTTCAGTTTGAACAGGTTTTGGGAAGATTCCCTCAGTTCCTTGCTTATGTACTATGAATATATCACTTTCTCATTGAAAAAGGTGATTTTCCTTTGAGGCACAGGGATGGATGGGTCCTTCTATTGGAAATAGCCATGCTTATGGCAGCAGATTGAAGATGGAGACACCTTTCATGTCCATGGTGACCATGGCTGTGAAGAGTGGTCACAAAGGGGCCACATTCTCCATTTTCACAAATAGAATATACTGCTCTTTGACCTCAAAATCCAAGCTCTTGGGAGTGGATGTGTCTCAAGCAGTTGAGAGCCTACTTCCCACACGGGAGGTCCTGGGTTCAGTTCCCCATGCCTCCTAAAGAAGATAAACAAACAACAAGCAAACAGTGAGCAGACATCAGCAAAAAACAAAACAAAACAAAAAAACCACCAAAAACCAAGCAGACAACAAGCAAAAACAAGAGCAGACAATGAGCAAAAACAATGAGCAAACAGAGGAGGTAGCTTTGGGGTGGGGGAAATCCAAGCCCTTAGCTCTTTTCAAATTGCCTTCCTTGGTTACTGAACATGTGATGACAACAAATTGCTCCTCATTACCTTTTAAAATGGAGGCTTCCATGCTGCGGTTTTAGGGGCATGAGCATTTGTCACTTTGAGTATGGCAATTTCAGCATTAACCTTGTTCTCAGGCACCAATCCCTGGTACATGGTTGGGTTGATGATGGTATGGTTATCGTTGGTGTCAGTGGCCATGATCACACCTGTTGCTGTTGTGCTTAAGCTTTCTTCTTGAAGGGTGGCTGCTTGAACCACCAGGGCATATGTGGGTATGTACTCTTGGTCCAGCCTCATGCTGACCACACTGATAATGCCTGTGCCCCATGAGATGGTGAAATTGTTGCTGTGAGGTAACATTGGCTCTTGGGTGATGACAGAATACGCGATGGCAACATGGCAGGTGTTCATATCTTCTTCCTAAGCTGTGTCTGAGACCTGCATCACAGAGGTCTCTGGAAGTGCACCTTCCATTAGACATCCCTCAAAGACCTCCTTGGTGAACTTGGGCTTTTTGTAGTTCTGAATTGATAACGTGATCACAATCTCCATCAGTTCCTCAATGGCATTCTGTTTGGAAGACATGGCATAAGATAGAAAATGTACTTGGCAATAGTTTCTGAATTTATAGGCTCCACCACCTTAACTCACCCTGTTTCTGCTTCAATAATAAATACACTGACAGGGGACATGTCTGCGCCTTGCCCAGTGATGCTGTAGAAAACCATGGTTTCTTTATCCCTATTAGATTTTTTCTGAACTGGGTTATTAGGAAATGGACAGTTTTCATTTTCAGGGCAGTTGAGGAGAAGGATAACCCAGTCCCTTCTCTGCTTTCTGAGCTAGTTGTGGGAGCTGGGAAATGTGAGTCATTCTGTCTGGGGACCAGAGAGTGTGTCATCATGATGCTGCTGGTGGTGGCGTTCATAGACAAGAAAACTGGTCTCTGGATTATGAAGTTGTAAAGACCATTTAACCATAACCCACCATCTGTGGCCACTTTTAATTGGTTGTTGTAAAAAAAAATAGGCTGTCCTTGGTCAACCAGTTCATCCTTCCAAACTCACTGCAGCAGCAGAAACATGAAAAGACTGCTGACTGGAGGGCTCATATCAAGCTGGGCAGGTGCTGAGTGGTGTCAGGTGGGTTTGGGCTGGGCTGGGTTAGACTCTAACAGGACTTCTGCAGACTCACAGATGCTCTGCAGCTCCTAACACTACTCCTCCTCCCAATTTTTTATTCACTTGATATATCACAGATTTAATAGAACATATGGTAATTTGTAAAGTATGCATTTTGTTTGCCATTATAGATGATGGTGAAAATATTATCAATTGAAAAATAGTACTTAATTCTTTAAAATTATTTTTTTAAGGTATGACAAAATTAACAACACTTTTGGGCTCCCAATTGAATCATCTGTGTCACTTTTGAAAAGAAATCAAACAAAATAGATGGATTTAAAATGGAGTCAAGAGGGCATTCAGAAAGACACCCTTATGTATGTCTTAACCAGATATCACAAACTGCCAAAAGATGCATAGCCTCAATCAATATTGTTTCTCAATGCTCTGAGGACATCTGGAAACCATAAATAAATCAAAAGATGTAGTAATCTTGAACTTGAACAATATTTTGAACATACCAAATATCCAAAAATCACCAACAATTTATGTAATCTCTTTCTTTTTCATTAAAAACCCTTAATTGGAAGCTACAATATGGGACAAATCTGTGCTCCCTGAACTTTAAGTCTAAGGCCTCCAAATAAATGGTTTGGTTGACTTGCATCTCAGTTTGTTATTTCTCAGTCGACATATGTTGTCAGAGGAGCTAACATTGGGTTAAAGAACAATGACTGCCAGAGCCCCCTGCACTCTGTCATCTCCCTGATGGCCTTGGGTTCCTGTTGATTAGTCTCTTACTTAAAGTCTGGCTTTCCTTTGGGTATCTTTTGGTAAAGGGTATTTGAACTTTGGTTCCTCTGGTTTGGATTGGTAAAAGCAGCCCTTTTATGTATTTGAACCTTTGTACTTTTGGTATAGGGCTGGTGGCAGCAGCTCTTTTGTGTATTTGAAACTCTATTTTTCTGGTTTGGTCTGGTGTCAGTAATCCTTTTGTATGCACTTTTGTTATCCAGGGGCACTATCCTTGTCTGAAAAGCACCTGAATGGGAATTTAAAATTTTTCCAGTTGGTTTTGAGCTCTTCTTAGTGGAGGAATGCCTCCCTAACAATCAGTTTGACCTATATTCTCACTATGAGTAATCAAGCATTAGACTGCACACCACCTTTTGGTGAGAAGCCTTGGGTTCCACAAAACAAGACCCCCATGATATAATAAGGTGGTTATGTTCTGGTTAGATTAATGCAAGTTTTGCCACCACCTTCAAGACAATTTACACAAATGGGGACCCCTAGTAACAGGTTGGACAACTAGAGCACAGGCTCTCTTCCAGGTAAAGTAACTCATGAAAGGCACACTGTAAAACATCCCACTTGCCCAAATCCTAACAATTGCTCTCAGGTTTAGTGTTTAGGATTGCTCACCATCTGAACTAACTAAAAGAATGGTTTCCAAATCCTAAGAACTCTAATGGTGCACTGCCCTGTAGCACACAAGCTGGTTTCAAATAATTATGTTTTTTTCTATTGTAAAATCTTATCCTGCTGAACTTCACACAATAGAGAAGATCTCAAATTATAATTGCAACAATGGGGATCTTTTAATATGTCTAAATAAGCATATTTGCTTGTTCAACTAGAAAATGAAGGCTCTAAAACTAGGCAACCTGAATGGGACACTGATTTTGATTGGTACTTGGAAGCTTCCAAATGTATAACTAATTCTAAAACTACTTCTTTTAAAGAAAAAAAAAATAAATTAATGAAGATAAACAAAAATTTATCTAAGCACATTAACAAGTTTGAAACATTAGCTGGAACCCAATTCTGAGTATTCAAGCCCTCTTTTAAACTCCTCTTACTCCCTTTTCTATTTCCTAGTTCAGTAGTACGTCACTTCTGTAGTGATAAGGTTTTCCAATATACTACTGAAGATCCAGTACTTTTGGCAAAATAATTCAATCTTGCCATTCTAATTTATGAAACAGTTAATTCACATGACTGCTTGTGAAGGTCACGTCAGAATCTAGAGAGACAAACATAATTAGAAAGATTCCATTAATTACTTTTCAAAATTAAGGGCTACTAACTAAAGAATTTAAGCTAGCTAAGGAAATTCACAAAGTCATACATGAAGTTTTCCCCAAAAATTATTGATTGGAGAAAAATGCAACTGTGTTCCCAGATACTTGATAAGTTCATATATGAATTTTATAATAGGTTAAAAAATGGTAACAATTCTCAGGTTTTCCATATTAACTATGAAACCTTTTAGAATCAGATTCAGCAGACCATGATAATTAATTATTAATATCTATTTAGTCAAAGAAATAAAATTAAACACCACTTTCTTTTACATACTATACCAACAAATTTATGGTCCACATTGCCCAGTGATGTGAGCCACATTTCCTTTGCCCTAAGTATCCTTGCCCCCAGTGTCTGTTCCTAGAATTTGTTGGAATCCAAAGAATTCTAAATTTCCCACTTCCCAAAACCAAATGTCAATTAAGAGGATTTTAAGACCGTGTAGGCTATTGTCGAAATTGGATTCTTAATTTTTCTTTGATGGTGTGACCACTATATATGTTGCTTAAAACTGAACAAATTAAGCACATAATTTAAGATTAAAATAGTCAAAATTTCTATAAGGATATAAACATAATTGATTGGCACTTCCACTCTGGGACACCCAAAATGCAAATTACCTGTTTTGCCCTTTGCCTGAGAATGAGAAGGGAACACCTTATATAAAATCATGGAAACCATTAAAGACCTCTAGGATAATAAGGCCAGCAATTGAATGGTATAACCAAGGCACTCCGTCTTGCATGAGGTCAATTGCAGAAATGGTAAAGATTTTAGAATCAATTGAATAATTGTGAGAACTTCCTTAACTATTTATGTCCACCATTATGCAGTAGTACTTTCTACTAATAGAATAAGGTCTTATGAAAGTCTTTCACTTTCTCCTCCCATAGCTCCTTTGTTTGCTGTCACAACCTTAGTACTACTATATTACTTCTTACTTTGGGGATGAAATGCCTCCTGAATGTATAGATTTAACTGACCAATTAACCCCTCAAAGAGTTTTTCAAGAAACACCATTTGATAATGAAGATATGATCCAGTGTACAGATGGCCCCAACTGCAAAAATAACTTAGGAATCTATCCTGTTGGATATGTTAATACCTATAACCATGAAATAATTGAAAAAAATTCTATAGCTAATACTATGTCAGCCCCAAAAGTTGAACATTTTGCCCCCACGAGAGCCTGTAAACTTTCAGAAGGAAAAACAGCTAATAGATACACTGATATCCAGTATTCCTTTGGTTGTTCAAGATTTGAGGATGTTATGGAAACAGAGAGGTGTTTCATTTTTTTGTTTTTTGTTTTTTGTTTTACCCTCCAGGGGTGGTGGTGGTGGCTCTTATGTAATGGAATTGCTAAATGCTATACTATTACCAAAGGCTTTGACTATAATTAAAATTTCTGGCCATACTTGGACAATTAGAGAGGAAAACATGTTCCAACACATGACAATAAAGCTGCAAATGTGCAGTTATAAATTCATATCCTCTACCTGTTTCTAATGACTTTTGAACCAAATAACTCTTTTGAAAAAATGAAAATAATTAGTACTTGAGGCTCAACAAAATGCTTTTCCCAAGGAGATATAAAAAGAGAAA
>JAQZBX010105537.1:0-10841 GCA_029593785.1 Cabassous unicinctus
TTTTTTTTTTTTTAAAGATACTTAGATTACACAAATGTCACATAAAAAATATAGGGGATTCCTGTATACCCTGCTCCCCACATCTCCCACATTTTCCCACATTAACAACATCCTTCATTAGTGAGGAACAGTCATTGCGATTGATGAACACATTTTGGAGCATTGCCACTAAGCGTGGATTAAAGTTTACATTGTACTTTATACTCTCTCTCACCCAATTCTGTAGGTTATGGCAAGATATATAATGACTTGCATTGTTGTTGCAATGTCATTCAGGACAATTCCCAGGTTCCAAAAATGCCCCCGTATTACACTTGTTTTTCCCTTTCCCTGCCCTCAGAACCTCTAGTGGCCACTGCCTCCACATCAATGATATAATTTCTTCCATTGCTAGAATCACGATAAATCTATAGTAGAATACCAGTAAGTCTACTTTAGTCCATAGTTCATTCCCCAATCCTGAGGATTCTGGGATGGTGATGTCCACTCCACCTTTACTCTTGAAATTGAAACTTAGCCTAGTATTATTGGATGCCTAAGAGTTGCCTCCTGGGAGCCTCCTTGTTGCTCAAATGAGGCCTCTCTCTAAGCCAAACTCAGCATATAAATACATTACCTTCCCTCCAGCGTGAGACATGACTGCCAGGGATGAGCCTCCCTAGCACTGAAGGATTACTACCAAGCACCAACTAGAAATGCAACTGGAAAAAGACCTTGACCAAAATGGGGAAAAGGTAAAGACAAATGAGTTTATATGGCTAAGAGACTTCAAAGTGAGTCAGGAAGTCATTCCAGGGGTTACGCTTATGCACATCTCAGCAGGATCACATTGACTGCCAAAGTAGATACTACCCCAAATAGCGGGGCATCTGAGGGCTCTGGAGACATCTAGATACTATAGTGAGGGCAGACAGCTGAGGAGTTTGGTGCCTTGCCAGTGGGCCCTACTTTGGAATTTATGCTCCCCAAGGTGACAGACTTGGACTCAGTTGTGGTTTCCCTACACATGAGTCTTCTGTCCTTCTATTTGAACCTATAATTAGTACTAGAGTTGGTATGTGTACATCCAAGAGACTTAAATCTTTGGACTGTTCATGTGCCAGCTGGGCCCTGAATCTCAACAGAGTTGCAACACCTACTCTCCAGTTATTGGTCTCACCCAGGACAACTAATAAGGAGGTGATGATGGACAAATACCATACCAAGGAACCGAGAGAGCCTACAACTGCAAGCAAGAGAGTCCCATCCATCAGCCCCATGGGATCAGAACCCCCTCCCAACCTTTCACTTTTAACCTGGTTGTATCCTTACATCTGAGAAGGGTCTCTTATAGACAACAAATAGATGGCACATATTTTTTAAACTGTTCTATCCATCTATGTCTTTTGATTGGGGAGTTCAAGCCATTAACATTCAATGTTATTACTGTAAAGGCATTACTTACTTCATCCATTTTGTCCTTCAGCTTTCTGTTGTCATATTGTTCTACTGTCTGTCTTCTTCCCCTTTAGTTTACCCTTCCTTTCTACAGTCTTCATTTCTACACTCTTCTCCAAATCTCTCACCCTTCTTTTTTCCTTCAGGGTGCAAGACTGTACTTCCTTTAGTATCTCTTGTAATTTTGGTCTTTTGGCAACATGTTCTATCAGTTTTTGTTTGTTTGTGAAGACTTTGAACTCACCCTGCTGTGTCTGTTCATTGTGTGCTCATCTTCCTTTTTAGGAGGCACTGGGAACCAAACTTGGGACCTCCCAATGTGGGAGGGAGGCATCTAATTGCTTAAGCCACCTCTGCTCCCTGCTTTGTTGTGTCTCTCATTAGGTTTTCCTCCTTGTGTCTCTTGTTGCATCATCTTGTTGCGCCAGCTTGCCACACCAGCCTGTCACCTCAGCCCATCACATCAGCTCGCTGTCTTGCTCGTCTTCTTTCAGAGACACCAGGAACCAAACCCAGGACCTCCCATGAGGTAGGTGGGAGCTCAGTCACTTCAGCCACATCCGCTTCCCTTCACCCTCATTTTTGAAGGACAATTTTGCTGGATTCAGAATTCTTGGCTGGCAGTTTTTCTCTTTCAATACCTCAAATACATCATACCACTTTCTTCTTGCCTCCATGGTTTCTGATGTGAGGTTGGCACTTAATCTTATTGAGTTTCCCTTGTATGTGATGCTTTGCTTTTCTCTTGCTGCTTTCAGAATCCTCTCTTTTTCTGATATTTGTCATTCTGAATAGTAGGTGTCTCAGGGTAGGTTTATTCAGATTTATTCTGTTTGGGGTGCATTGTCCTTTTTGGATATTGATATTTATGTCTTTCATAAGGGTTGAGAAGTTTTCCATCATTATTTCCTCAAATATTCTTTTTGCCCCATTTCCATTCTTTTCTCCTTCTGGGACACCAATATGAATATTTGTGTGTTTCACGTTGTCATTCAAGTCCCTGAGACTCTGTTCCATTTTTTCCATTCTATTCTCTTTATGTACTCCTGTCTTTTCCTGTTCAGATGTTGTCTTCAAAATCACTAATGCTGTCTTCAAGAAGTTCAAATCTGCTTTTATGTGCCTCTCATATATTTTTAATCTCATTAATCATGTCTTTCGTTCCTATAAGGTCTATTACTTTTCTTTCCAGGCTTTCAAATTGTTCTTTATGCTCACCTAGTGTCGTCTTAATATCCTTTATTTCATTAGCCATATTTTCTGTGACTTGATTTAGGAGAGTTGTTCTCTTCAGAATATTTGGTTTGTCCCATTGGCTGGGCCATCTGTTCTTGTTTCCCAGTATGGCTTATAAGTTTTTTGCTGATGTATAGGCATCTGAATATGTTGGTGAATTTACTCTGATGGCCAATTTCTCTCTTGCCTATTTTTTTTTCCAGAGCTCTTCTTTGATATTTGGTTCAACTTATTCTAATTCTTTAAAATTGCCCAGCTTAAGTTATCAAAATCGGGCCAGGAACTCACTAATGGGGCACAGATTTTCTCCCAGGGGTTAGGAATTGTCCATGCAATTTCCAGACCAGCCAGCAGATGGCACTTGTTGGAGACCCTTTCCACATAGGTGTTTCAGTCTCAGCTTTCCTGTGTACCTGTGTTGAATCTCCAGAGCAGAAATTCAAAGTGGGCTCTGCTGGCCGAATTCACTGAAAAAAAGCCCCCAACTCCCCTTTCCTTTTCCCTTGAAAGAGCTGACAGGGAGAAAGATGTCTGTTCTACTCTAAGTCAGCTGCAGTGAGCCAGGGATTTTACCCCAGCTTAATATCTTGGTGGCAGAGAAGGGAGCCCTTCCTGGTTTTAGCAGTGGCACGTTTGTTGTTTCAGATTCTTCGTCTCTCTGTCCCTCACCCTCTTGGGAGTTGTGAAGTGCTTTCTGGTCTGCTGACCCCCAAAGCAGGTCCCTTGGCAACTTTTGGCTCTTTTTCCATTGTTTTTGTGAGAACATTGAGCCCTGCTTGTTAGTCTGATGCCGTCTTTCCACAATCCTCACCATTTGCTTTTCAATTTATCCACTGAGTACTTAATTTCAGTTATTTCATTTGTCATTTGTATGTCATTTTCCTTTCCAGCGAAGAGATCCCCATGCTTTTATTTTTTTAAATCGGCATACTTATTTTACAGTCTGCATCTGATAATTTCAATATCTAAAGTCATTGAAGCTCTGTTTTGGATGTCTTCTGTTTCTGCTAGTGTTGATGAATTTACTCATGGAGTCTAATTTCCTTCTCAGTTATCTTTGTGAGCTGAATACTGTACATGAAGGGATAATTTGAAGTATATGATGACTATAACCTCTTCCAGACAAACTTTACATTTGCTTGTATTAGGCACCTGTGATTACTACCAGTCTAAAATGCCAAAGATTAAAGCTTGAGATTCCTTGGACTTCCTAGAGAATTTGAATCTAGACTGTAGGTCTGTGAGAGGGCTGTTCCACCTATGGATTACCTCATCCCTAAGGTCTTTTGTGGTCCAAGCTTATTGTGTAGGGCATCTCCTATTAGAATCCCTTTTAGTGTGGGTCTTGGGCTAAGGTTTCATATCCTCTTTTCCTTAATGCTGATTTTTAAATATTATGAAATTCCTAGTCATGATTAAATTTCTAATTTTTAATTTGATTCTTTTTAGTAATACCTGCCTGCTTCTGCTTCATAATTACTAGTAGTTAGTGGATCATAGGTCATTAGGTTTTAAGTAAATCCATCTCCTGATTAGTCAGTTGTTGGTTATCTTGGTAAATTTGTGTGTGCTTTAGAATTTTAGTTTGGTTGCTCAACTTAAAAGGAAATTTTTTTTTTTGTCCATGTCTCCTTTTATATTTCCTTCATCTTTCTATATTGGCTTTGCATTTGCCTCTGCACTGGTCTTAAAGACTTGGTAAATGAAATCTTCTGGGTATGTTGCTGATTTTCTTGGGGAAGAGGTTTTGTTTTTGTTTGTTTGTTTGTTTTTAAAGTAAGGTGTATAGCTCATTGATAGCAAAAAATGTTTTAAGGACATAGAGGATGCCCTTTAAGTCAGACCCTTGAAATGGAGCTCTAGAGGCCTGCATCTCTTTCTTTGAACTCGACCTTTATCTATTGAATTTATACATGAAATATGGAAATATTTTTATTTATGAGATTTTACAGATAGAAAGTCATAAAAGTCTTCCATGTATCTTTTTATTTTTTTACTAATGAGCCAACTGAAGAAACCATCAAGTGAAAACTGAAGGCAAATTTCAGACTTCATAATTATCTAACCATCTCCCTCTGTTAATGTTATACTCTTGTGTTCTTTCTAGGTTTGGGGTGAGTCCTAGTCTTCAAGTAGTCCAGAAACAATCGCTTTTTAATTAGAATAACAAATCCAGGTAACTCCTTTCAAATGCTATTTAACACCATCCATTTATTTGGGGACAGCATAAAAGGGTTTCAGCTGTTATTTCCAAATTCCTAGACAATTTTTTTTTACATTATCTTCTCTCCTAAAAAGAAAACCTTTGCTTTGTATAGTTTTTTGTTTGTTTGTTTCTTAGGCAATCCTGGGGATTGAACCCAGGACCCTACATGGGAAGCAGGCACTCAACCACTTGAACTACATCTGCTCCCCTGCTTTGTATAGTTTTTAACCTATCCAATTTCATTTTAAATAGATTTTTATTCTCCTGTACTCTTCTATCTGCTAAAAAATGTGCATTTAGATTCAATATTCCCATCCCAATCTTATATAATTCTCTCTCTACTCACTCATTTAAGATCTCTACCTTCATAATATGCATAAAGACATGAATACCCTTTCTTTCATTCATTCATTCATTCATTCAGTCATTCAAACATTAAATGTACCATCAAACAGAATACAGTATAACAGGCTGAGGATAAGACTCATATACCAATCACTGCAAAACAAGGCATTATGTGGTCTGCTTTAAGTAGTCAGGAAAGAAGCTTTGCAAATGTGATGAGATGTCATTAAACTGTTATAAATAGAGAGAAAAGTGTGGGGCATGTTTGTAAGGCAGGCTGGTTTAAATGGAGCAGAATATCTGTAGGTCAGTATAAAGGGAAATGTACCTTGGAACAAAGAGAGAGTTTTGAAAGCAGGTAATGACTTAATATTTCAAGCATTTCACTTATTATGGGCTTATTACATGCCTAATTTACAAATATAAACCAAGTTTTGTTGAAATAAAAAAATATACAAACAATAAACAGCATTTTTAGGGTCATTCATGCCTCTACTTCCATGGGCCTGACTCACACTTGCAAACCTAAGAAATGGTTTTCCTGCTTTATGTGGAATTATGGGAAGGTGACAAGATGACTAGAACAATTCATGTGTTTCCCTACCTTTCTTCTACCCCAGATAACTGTAAGTCAGCAAAAGGATGAAATA
Source organism: Cabassous unicinctus (assembly GCA_029593785.1). Taxonomy (NCBI): domain Eukaryota; kingdom Metazoa; phylum Chordata; class Mammalia; order Cingulata; family Chlamyphoridae; genus Cabassous; species Cabassous unicinctus. Next base: position 5,875 of record JAQZBX010105537.1, read on the forward strand.
GTTACAACTCTTGATCTTGATCTTAAGAGATCAATCAGCATCATATCATGACCAGAGAAGTCTGCGGGGGAAATCAAGCTTGTGTATTAGTTCAAACCTCTTTGGAAATTTCTTAAGTGTTAGCAGCATTTTGGAAAGGTATGCAGGACTCTGGCTGCATCTATATAAAAAGTAAATTTAACGTCTGCTTTCAGCTTAAATGAAGTAACAGAAACCAGATATAGCCTCTCACTTGAAACAACTAAAAAAAAAAGTTCAAAATATATGAAAGAATGGTTAACACTCTGGACATCCACAATGAAGAATAATGATCTTTGAGAGATAGGAAGCAAAATAGGCGAACTCTTTGATTTTCCATTCTTACTGTCTTGAGAGAATTTCCAAGCTATGGGTATGGAACGTAAATGGAGCCTTAGTGGATTCCCTGAGTTTAGGAGGTAAAGCTGAGTTCTGGAAGACCAAGGCTACTAGATTTTACAGGACAGAGTACCAGAGAAGAGAGAGGAGCACAGTGAGGGAACTCTGGAAATCTTTACTTGGTCCCTTCACAAGTACTCTACTGAGAACTGATGAGTGCACACATTTGAGGAAACTACTTGAGGCTGGGGATGAGAGAGAATAGTACCTGGCACTGACATAGAATAGGAAACAGTTCATGGGGCATTTGTGTAGAGTTCTCAGAAGAGTCTATCTTAAAATTAAGATAAAAAATTATTTAATTTATCTTAAAATTAAATTCACTTTATGGGAATACAGATTAAAAGAAAATGTTAGTGGACTTGAAGACCTGACATGAGAAACTATCCAAATGAAACACACAGGAAAAAGAGTTTAAAAACAAAAACAAAAACAGAGCATCAATGATTTGTGGTCAACTTCAAGTGGCCTAAAATACATATAAATGGAGTCCTTGGGTTGTGGTGGGGTAAGGGTACAGAAAATGTATTTGAAGAAATAATGACTGAGAGCTTTCCAATTTTGATGAAAACTAATACTCCACAAATCCAAGAAGCTAAGTGAACTCCAACCACAAGAAACATGAATAAAACTGCTCAAAGGTACATCATAATCAAATTGCAATGTGATAAAACCAGTGACAAAGAGGAATATCTTAACAGCAACAGAGGGAAAAAGACATATATAGGACAAAAATAAGGATATGTAAAGCAGGATCCCAAAGCTACATTTATGAGTTGCTATCTTCATGGATAAGGAAAAGTCACCTGCCACTCATCCTACATAATTTTTAGTAGCCCTCTGATACCAAATAAGCAACCTTAGATCCAAGACCATAATTGTTCCTGAGTGAAAATGGACAAAATTCACAGGTGGGGCCATTAGCTTCCTAAAGCTAATGTCATTTTTGAGTTCTTATGAGCAGAGGCTATCAATGAAACACTCAAGCTTTTTTTCTCTGTGCCAATTTAGTTTTTACCCATTTCCCAGGCCTCTTCCAAATGTTTATTTTCCAGCTTACTAGAGTAATAGTACTTTTAAAAACTCTTCTTTCATTTGGGGGAGGGAGATCCTCTTGCTATATTAGTTTGTGCATTTTCCTCTTTCAATTTTGTTTCACCTATAGTTTATTCACTCTCAGTCTCATTTTACAGCTCTTAACGTGATAGCCAAACCACCTCAAAATAGGCACAGGGAGTGGGCATACGGTCACAACCTATTCAATTTCCTTTATTATGGAGTCCCAGACATTTAAGCTGCTCACTCTTCAAGATTTGATGCAGAAATACATCTACTCTTGGAAACAAAAGTAAAGTCATCCTTTCTTTATGACCAAATTAATCTCTAGGAATTAGATACTGAAATCCTGAAGTCCAAACTCCTGCACTGGTTCAACTCATGAGCAGAATCTCCCTAAAAGATCTCGGCACCCTCTGGGATATGTACAGACAGGGAAGCACCAGAAATAAATTTATGGCAGAGGCTTGAAGGGACTTAAATTATACAATTGCAGTTCCCAAACTCTCTGTGAAATAAATTAGCAGAAAGCTGCAGTCCCGTGGTCTTATAGCAAAGGAGAAGAAAAGTGTTATTAATACTGACAGTAGCAGCAGATATTTAGCATTCAGTATGTACCAGGTGGTTTTCTAAGTATTTTATATGTATTAACTTTTTTAATCTTCACAACAGCCCTATGAAGCAAGTACTGTTGTCCCCATTTCACAGTGGGACTAAGTAGTCAACAAGGTCACAGTGGTGAAGCCAGAATTTGAACCCAGGCAGTAAGAATACTGAGCCCACACTTTCAACTACTCTTCTATAGTGTCTCTTAGGAAATACCGTGATGAGAAGGAGCACTGGGCAAAGGCTAAAGACATGGTTAGTGTCTTCTCAGTCACTCATTACATCACTATTCTGAAAATTGAAGATAAGTATCACCCACGCTACCTACTTTTTTGGTCATTTTGAGGAATAAGCAAAAGTATGGGGTTTTACAACATAGTTTTACAAGTGTCATGCAAACATAAAGTGTTACAAAGAGGGTCTAAAAGGCAGTAGCAATGTGTAAGGAAGCACAGGGAAGAGTAGTGTGTTGAGAATAGGAAGGCAAGGAAGAGCAAGTATTAGAACCTTTTGGCATTAGAAAGAGGAAGAGAATAACCACTGATGCCTTTCTTATTTCCTGCTCCTAGTTGCTTTTGAACCTGGCTTTTCATTTCTCAGGGCTAAGGGATCTTGGCCCAAGAATAAGGTAGTTCATCTGAAAGTTTTCAATCCCATGTTAATAAGGGATTCCAAAGTTGGGTTAAAGAGCCTCTTTCTTCTTCTGCCTATGCTACCTTGGATAAGAAATGAAGCAGTCATAAAGGATTGAAAAGAAATTTATTTTTAGTATGTATATTAGTAACTTGAGTAGGATACAGAAGAACCAAGCTAACTAAGATATCTTATAAACAATATGCCTCTATTTGAAAAGAAAGAAAATGAAATGAAAGGAAGGGAGGAAAAGAAAAAAAAATACCTACTTTACCATGAAGTAAAGAATAACAGAAAATTACCTCTACTTTAATGGACCTGAGAGCACTATTTCTTCATAACTTTTGCCAGAACCTTGACTGGTCTACTGAGAGGTCGAGCGAGCACATTTGTCCTGCTATAATTAAGGATGCTGAGCAGAGAGGCAGGTGCAAACTTCTCATCCTTCAGCTTGACCCTTAAACTCTTGTGTTATTGTAACTTAAAGTCTAAACTTGTTAAAAGTGAGATTTGGAAGGTCATTAGTTTATAACAGAGGCTAGGCACCAAAGACATCTCTTCAAAGCAAAATTATAAACAGCTACCTAACACATATTAGTCCTTTTAATATGTTGTTACTTCACATTTTTCAGGGGGAGAGGAGATTATTAATCCCATGGAGATTAATAGCCACATCAGCATGATATGGAAGCTACATTGGAAGACTTCCTTTCCCTAAAAAAAAAAAAAAAAAAAAAAAAAAAAAATTTCCAGTAACAGAAAGAGCTTTAGGTCTATTACCCAACCCTCTCTCAATGTAATTTAGATGCTTAGAGATTCTCAGATACAAAGGGCTTAATTATCCCTAAGGTTTTGTCTCATTTTCTTGTTAAAAATTTATCTGTAGAAGAAATTGTAGTCACCTTCCTTCAAAGAGCTGAAGCAGCAAAACCTCTCTGCAAAACTAGTTCCATTTAAAATGTTCCAATGTGATCCTGCCAGATCCTAAAATAATTATAGCTTAGAAAGGCAGACATGGCCTTGGATCTGAACAATTTTTATCATACTGTACCTGTTCACGGGAAGAAACATCAGTGACAACTGTGTGCCAAGAAAACATACTGAAATAGAAGCCATCTACTTCTGCAGGAACACCACTCAAAAAGGTACAAAGCTGGGGGGTAGGGGGAGTTCACGGTTTCATTAGGGACAATGATAAGTTTGGCCCAGAGGCTCAAGCACCGGCCAGAGAACCAGGAACCAGGGGCCTGGCTCCCATATAAGCTCTGTGGCCTAGGACAAGCTTTTCTCTCCGAGCACTAGTTGCCTCATCTGTAATGTCTATGCCAGTCTTAGACTTCTTTGAAATTTTGAGTTAATAGGGTCACTACTTCTTGAATGCCTGCTGCAGGAACTAAGGAAAAGACTTGGGTGACAATAGCTGTCTGAGCCAACAGAAAAGAGCTTCATAGTTCAACAGAAAAGAACCCTGTTGAGCTAAGGCAGATGCCATAGACCTTGCAAGGACACAGCCAGCCTGCAAAGCCATCCTAGCCCAGCTGCTAGACTTTTGTAAATTATTTATCAGCTGTGGCCATAAATTAGAGATGAATGGAGGACCTTTGGGCCCAATCTTAGATGTGTTCCTTATTAATGACTTCAAGGCATTTTCTTCTGTTAGGGAGGATTTTGAGAAGAGGACTGAAAAGTCTCTTGCATACAGGAATTACTAATGCTACTATTCTGTAGACTGCTCCTACCTCAAATTTTGCTCTAACAGAGGTTAAGAAAAATCTTTTGCTAGGAAAGGTAAATTTGGTCAGTCATTTGCTTAACTCAACTTACCTTTCATATCTTTTTGTCATAAACACTAGGTCCAGTTCCCAGTTCAGAGAAGTTGAACCTACCTCTCTCCTGGCCATTGGCAAAGCTTCCTTTGCTTGTGGTCATACCAAGCGTCTAAAATTCTCACATAAACATTTGAATTTAAAATGTAGGTGCTATTAGGGCTCTCTGGTGCCAAGTATATTCTCCAAGCTGCCAGACTTGATTCTCAATAGGCTGGTCAGTGTCATGGCCAAAACTTCTGGCGTTTTCATGAGTGCCAAGTGATGGGAAATACAAGGGCACTTAGAAATAACAGAGAACTTCTGTACATATTTACGTACCTTGGAGTAAGTACTCCCTACACAGACAAACACAAAATACTATTCAAATTTACATTTTGCCCGTCATCAGTTTCTCTCTCCCTCTGTCTCACACACAAAATCTCGTGA
>JAQZBX010105538.1:0-10875 GCA_029593785.1 Cabassous unicinctus
TAGTTTGTCTCTTTACTGGTAACGCTAACTTGGATAGCTTGGTAGAGCTGTGTCTATCAGATAATTATATGGTAAAGAAAATATGTTCCTTTTCTAAATAAAATAAAACCTGTAGAGTAATACATGTAAACCAGGTAAATTTTCTGATCCCCAGGAGCAGCTCAACAATTATTTAGCATTCATTGACAATATTTGCATGTATCAACAACTACATTGGAAGTGAAAAAAAATTGTGTTTTTTCTGATTTCTTTCTAGCTTCATTTTGAAAAGAAGGGCTTTTTCTTATATGCTTAAAATATTTTAATATAAACTCTTAAATTTTAGGAAAGTTTTAGATTTACAGAAAAATTGTGGTAGTAGTACAGAAAATCACAATATATGACACATACATTTTTCCTATCATTAATGGTAATCTTATATTACCAAGATACACTTGTTACAAAATGACCAGCATTGATAGATTATTATTAAGTAAACACCACCATTATTCAGATTTCCTTATTTTTCCTTATTGTTCTTGTTCTCTTTTATGTTGTCATCCAGGATACAGTATATATTTAATCTTCATGTCTCTTTAAGCTGCTTTTGACTGTGAAATTTTCTCAGATTATCCTTGTTTAAAAGCTTGCCAGTTTTAAAGAATATTCCTTTAGTATTTTGTACAATATCTTTAAATTGGTATTTTTCTGAATATTGTCTCTCATGATTAGACTGGTGTTAGGAGTTTCCGAAGTAAATAGACATTTTCATCAACTATCAGTATATAGTCTATATACTGATATAGACTATAGTCTATAGACTTATAGTCTATAAGTTCCCATAGTTGGTTTCCAGGTTCTTGGTTATGTTGTAAGATAGAATTCAGAGATGCACCACAGTTATGAGAAATTTAGAGTTTAATCAAAATAAATTATGTCCTCAGACATGAGTGTGGCCATGCTCAAGCTAGAGACATGTGCCTTCTGTTCTGGGGTTCCCTGTTTTATAGCCACCCGAGGGGTTTAGGGTCTATGCTGATTGGAATATTTGAGCCAACATGAGGGAGATTCATTGGGTGGTTTGATTGTTAGGGGTTGCTGTCCAGTGGTAACTGGCTCTGACTGCTGTCCTTGAGTTCTGCAGGGCACACTGTCTGGTGGTGATTGGCTGGCCACTGGCCACAATCTCTTCTGGTACTTGCTGTGTGAGGTGATATGAAAGTGGTGGTGATTGTGGTGCCCCTCCTGCCTCTTCCCTCATTCCCTTTTTGTGATGATGTTGCAGGCTACCTTCTGATAATGCAGCTGTTGGGTATGTCTTTCTGTTTCCCCCTCATAACTTGCTTCTGCCAGTCAGCAGGCTGTTGCCTCAGGCACTCTCACCATGTGCTGTTTGTGTGGCTTATTGGGTTTTCCCTCCCTCCTCCTGATGTCCCTATTCAATGTTTCCTCAAATCCCTCCTGAGAGAGTTGTACACGATTAATCTTAAGAGGGAGCTGAAGACTGGAGGTCATTTTTCTGTATCTACTACATGCTGATTAGGAACTATAGTCCCTGCCTGACAGGATGTAAAAATATCTTGCTATGCTGCTGGGTTTAGGAAGAGGGGTGCTTGCATTAATGTTTGAGACTGGGTGATATCCACACATGTGCAGAAGTCTGTTTTCAAATACATTAATTGTGGAAGAGATAAATTGAAATAGGAGATTAAATATACACGGGTCTACTAAGAGTATAATAAGGGAGGTTGAGAAGGGGCTTACGAAAGTTATAAACCAAGAGGATTGGGAACAGTAGGAGAGAGTGAGAATGGAGTGCTGCTGGCAGAATTTCTAGTCTTGATGTTAGGGCAATAAGGTTTTTCTTCAATGGTTTTTGGACTTTAGAAGACTGTTTGACAGAGAGGAGGGTGCTGACATTAGGGACTTAGCTTTGGCCTTTTGAAGAGATATATCAGGCCACCCAATGACTGGCACTTGAAAATTTCAGCAGGTTTCTCTGGTTCATTGGCAATTTTTTGTTCATTTGTTTTTTCGACAGTGGGCTTTACTTGGAATAAATGCACCCAGCTGCAATCCCTTTACTTTTAACAGACAACAGTCCATTTGGTTGTGTGCAGCTGCTATGTTGTGAGTCCAATCAAGGAAGACATAGAATGAGCTCATTTGAAGCAGGAAGATTAACCTACAGATGCAGACATACATGTTTTATGGGTATCTGGAGAAGGAGATCTTCTCTGGTAAGCAAAATAACAGTTGAATTTTTTTCCATATGTCCTAAGACATGAGCCACAAATGGGCAAGCTCCAGGTTTACAATTTTATACATGTTGTCCATCCATAGTAGCAGGCTTTAATGCTAATTGTGTTTGTTTAAGTCTACTCACATTACTCCTGCAATTATTGCTCCACTGCGTATATTCTTCACATAGCCAGCATAATGCAGAGGCTTTAGTGTTAAACAAGCTGGTGTATCGCTCCCTCTGGCATTTTGCAATCGATTCAGTCTGGAGGCAATATAGAGCCATTGTTGGCTGGTAGAGCCACAGGAGTCTGAAGAAGCAATGTAGTTATATTTACTTCAGGAGCATAACCAGATGTGGGAGATAACATTTTTGTTTTAATGGTTGTAATAACCTTCCTAGACAATAACTCAAATGGAGAAACACGATACATGGTATTAGTGGCCTGGTTTAAATGCACAAGTGAATTCAACAACATTGAAGTTTATTTCCTTATTATGTGGCTTTGTGAATATCTCCACTGCTGTAAGACACTGTTTGTGGCTGGAGTTGAGCAAAGGCCTCAGAATTTTGTATGAAATAAACTAGGTTAGAATACATTATAGGAATACCCAATGCCATAGCCATGAACCACCCCTTTGATGGCCACTTTATTCATGTGGTCACAAGGCTGCTTCTTCTATGCAGGTGTGACAAAAAATTCAGATAAGTGCCAGCCCATCTGCCTGTTGATTCCCAGGTGAAGAGGTTGTTTCTGTGACATATAGCATTTTGAAAATAATTAAAACCATAATTAATAACATTATACTGTTATTTAAAATTATGCAGAAAACTTTGCTAAACCTCTAAGAATTTTATGCAATTTTTAAATATTTACAATATTTAATATTATACAACTTTGATTAGCAGAAGGTTATACAATCCCTTTAATTTTTATAACACTTTCTAAACAGAATTCATTCAACTTATAACATATCAAATGAACTTAACTATTTTTATTTCCTCACTTTTTTAATGGTGAAATAACATACCTTTGGCAATAGTTTGAAAGAAAAACATATCTTCTAGGGTTTGACTTTGAGAAAGCAAAGTTTTAAAAATTGTTAGGTTTGATGACTTATTTCCTTACACAACCAAAGACACAATAAAGATATCATAAAGAACAAGAAGCTATTTTGAGCAAACAGAATTTCTTCTTTTTATAATGATTATTCAGGTGAAAACTTGTTATAACATTTTACTAAAACAGATGAATGATTTAAGAAGCTTGAAAGCCTCCTAGTTGCTCAAATATGGCCTCTCTCTTTGCCAAACTCAACTTATTAATGCACTGCCTTCACCTGGCCTCTGAAAATATTTAAAATATTAAAGGGGGAATATTTAATACAAATGAGTTTTTATGGCTAAGAGATTTCAAAGTGAGTCAGGTGGCCATTCCAGAGGTTACGATTATGCACATAAGAATAGATTTGAATTGTTTGAAGACAGAATTAGTGATTTCAAAGACAGAACATCTGAACTGGAAAAGACAGGAGAACACAAAATGAAGAGAATGGAAAAAATGGAACAGGGTCTCAGGGAATTGAATGACAATGAGAAGTGCAAAAACATATATATTGTGTCATAACCTACAAATTGTATAGGACAGATTGTAAACTAAAATGTAAACTATAGTTTACATTTTAGTTAGTAAGTTTAGCCTTGTAGGCCTTCACTAAATCCACCAAGTTATAACAATTTCAGATATTATCCAATTCCAAAACCAGATAAAGATACTATGAAAAAAGAAAATTCTAGACCAATATCTCTAATGAATAGAGATGCAAAAATCTTCAAAAAATACTTGCAAACAGAATCTAAAAGTACATTAAAACAATTATACGCCTTGATCAAGTGGGTTTTATCCCAGGTATGCAAAGGTGGTTCAACACAAGAAAATCAATTAGTGTCAGAAACCACATTAATAAGTTGAAGAATAAAATCATATGACCCTTTCTATTGATGCAGAAAAGGCATTTGACAAAATACGGCACCCTTCCTAGACAAAAACATTCCAAAAGATAGGAATGGAAGAAAGCTTTCTCAACATGGTAAAGTGCATATATGAAAAACATACAACTAGCAGTGTACTCAATGGTGAAAGACTGAAAGCTTTCCCGCTGAGATCAGGAACAAGGCAAGGATGCCCACTGAAGTCATTTTATTCAATATTATGCTATAAGTTCTAGCTGGAGAAATTAGGCTAGACAAAGAAATGAAAGACACCCAAATAAGAAAAGAAGTAAAACTTTCACTATTCACTGATGACATGATCCTATATCTAGAAAATCCTGAAAAATCCACAAAAAAAAGCTTCTAGAATTAATAGAGAGGTTCAACAAAGTGGTGGGATAGAAGATTAATACGCAAAAATATATAGCATCTTTATACACTACTGATGTGCAATCTGAGGAGTAAACCAGAAAAGAAATTTCATTTATAAGAGTGACTAAACAATCAAATATTTAGGAATAAACTTAAGGACATAAAGAACCTGTGTGATAGGCTAAATGTGTCAACTCGGCCAGGTAATTGTGCCAAGCAAGCACTGGGCTAATTGTAATACAAGGATATTTATGGACTTTAGTCATCAGTAAGTTTCCTGCTGATTTATATCTACAATCAACCAGCTTATCTTTGGGCAGCCAACATCTCCTGGAAATTCATCAAGTACCATCACTGGACTTCCTTGGTCCACTGATTTGCAGCTGGCCTGTGGAATCTGGATTTCTGCATCGCCACGGTCATGTGACAGAATTTTATAATATCTCATACTATTTACAGATATCTCCTGTTGATTCCCTAGAAAACTCTGAGTAATACAACCTGTATTTAGAAAACTAAAAAACACTTCTAAAAGAAACCAAAGAAGACTTAAATCAAGGTATGACATTCTGTGTTCATGGATTGGCAGACTAAATATCATTAAGATGCAAATTCTGTCCAATCTGATTTATATATTCAACACAACCTCAATAAAAATCCCAACTGCCTTTTTTTGCAGAAATCAAAAAGCCAATAATTAAATATTTCGACATGTATGTCCATGTCCCTCAATAGAGTTGGGAAATTTTCAGCCATTATTTCCTCCAACACTCCTTCTGCTACATTTCCCTCCTCTCCTCCCTCTGGGATGCCTATAATGCATATGTTTCTGTATTTCATGTTGTCATTCAAGTCCCTAAGTTCCTGCTGGATTTTTTCTATCTTTATATCTATCTGTTCTACTGTCTGTCTGATTTCAGATGTACTGTCTTCAACATCGCTGATTCTTTACTCTGCCTGTTCAAATCTGCTGTTATGTGCTTCCAGTGTATTTTTGATTTCTTGTATTGTGCAATTCATCACCATCATATCCATTATCTTTTTATGTATGTTTACAATTTTTTTGGTATGTTCTCCCGGTGTCTTCTTAATATCCTTAATCTCTTCCTTCACTTCAGTAAGATGATTCATGATATTAGTTTGGACATCTCTGATTAGTTGTTCCATGTTCTGCATCTCCCTTTTGGTTTTTAAGTTGTTCATTAGACTGGGCGATGTCTTCCTGTTTCTTAGTATGGCTTGTAATTTTTTCTTGGTGTCTAGGCATCTGCTTATTTTGATGGGCATATCTGATTGGTTATCTTCTCTTTCTGATCTAGGGTTTTATTTTGTTATTGTTTGTGTTTTGTGTGGTATGGTTTCATGCTGACAATTCATTCATCTCCAGGAGAGACCACATGCTAGGCCACAGAAACACAATCAAAGAATTCAGATGGATTGAAATTATACAAAGTAATTTCTCTGACCACAATGGAATGAAGCTGGAAATCAATAAGAGGCAGAGAACTGATATAGGCACAAAGTTATGGAATTTAAACAACAAACTCTTAGACAAGTGGGTCAAGGAGGAAATTGCAAAAGAAATAAGTACCTGGAAATGAAAGAAAATGACAACACAATATATCATATCCTATGGGACGAAGCAAAAGCTATACTGAAAGTGAAATTCATATCCATAAATGCCTATATTAAAAAAGAAGAAAGAGCTAAAATTAAAGACCTAACTGCACACCTGGAAGAATTAGAAAAAGAACAACAAACTAACCCCAAAAGAAGTAGAAAGAAGGAAATAACAAAGATTAGAGCAGAACTAAATGAAATGGAAAATACAAAATCACAAGAAAAAATAAAACTAAAAGCTGTTGTGTGTTTTTTGAGAAAATTAATAAAATTGACAAACCTTTAGCTAGACTAACAAAGAAAAAAGAGAGAAGATGCAAATATCTAAAATAAGAAATGAGGGAGAGGTTATCACCACCGATACCACTGAAATAATATCATAAGAGGATACATTGAAAAATTGTGTGCCAGCCAGATAGATAATTTAGAGAAAAAGCCACATTCCTAGAAACACACAAGCCGTCTATATTGACAAAAGAATTTTTGAACTCAACAGACCAATCACAAGTAATGAGGTAGAATTAGTCATCAAAAACCTCCCAACTAAGAAGAGCCTAGGACCTGATGACTTCACGGATGAATTCTACCAAACATTCTGGAAAGAACTAACACGAATCCTGCATGACCTCTTCCAAAAACTAGAAGTGGTGGGAAAATTGCCTAAGTCGTTCTATGAGGCCAACATCACCCTAACCTAAGCCAAAAAAAGATGCCACAAAGAAGGAAAATTACAGACCAATATCTCTAATGAACCTAGATTCTAAAATCCTAAACAAATTACTTGCTAATCATATTCAACAATATATCAAATGAATTATACACCATGACCAAGTGGGTTTTATCCCTGCCATGCAAGGATGTTTCAACATAAGAAAATCAATCAATGTAATATACCACATGAACAGACAAAAGAAAAAAGAAATCACATGATAATCTCTATAGATCCAGAAAAATTTGGCAAAATAGAGTACCCTTTCCTGATAAAAACACTTCAAAAGATAGGAATAGAAGGAAACATCCTCAACATGGTATAGGGTATATATGAAAAACCCACAACCAACATCATATTCAATGGTGAAATCCTAAGAGCTTTCCCCCCTAAGATCTGTAGAAAGAAAAAGATGCCCACTGTCAACACTCTTATTTAACATTGTGTTTGAAGTACTTACTCAAGGACTTAGGCAATAAAAAGTTATAAAAGTCATTCAAATTGGAAAGGAAGAAATAAAAAATTCACTGTTTGCAGATGACATGATCCTATACTTCGAAAGTCCTGAAAAATCTACAACAAAGCTTCTAGAGCTTATAAATGAGGTCAGTAAAGTTGCAGGATATAAGATTAATGTGCAAAAATCAGTAGCATTTCTGTACACCAAAAATGAGCAATCAGAGGAGGAAATCAAGGGAAAAAATCCCATTTACAATAACGAAAAGAATCAAATACCTAGGAATAAATTTGTCTAAAAATGTAAACAACTTATATGCAGATATCTGTACAACACTGTTAAAGGAAATCAAAGAAGACCTAAATAAATGGATGAATATTACCTGTTAATGGATAAGAAGACTAAACATCATTCAGATGTTTATCCTATCGAAACTGATTTATAGTTTTAATGCAATCCCAATTAAAAATTACCACACCATTTATTACTGATTTGGAAAAGCTGACTATGAAGTTTCTTTGGAAGGGCAAGGTGCTCCAAATGGCCAAAGATATATTGAAAAAGAAAAACACAATAAAAGGAATCACAATACCTGACTTTAAGTCATACTACAAAGCTACAATGTTCACAACTGCATGATATTGGCACAAGGGTAGACATACCGACCAATAGAACTGAATTGAGAGTTCTGATATAGATCATTGCATATACAGTCAACTGATATTTGACAAGGCGACCTAACCCCTCAACTGGGAAAGAATGGCCTCTTCACCAAATGGTGCTTGGAAAACTGGATATCCATATCCAAAAATTGAGAGAGGAACACCATCTCACACCTTATACAAAAATTAACTCAAAATGTATTAAAGATCTAAATATAAGTGCCAAGACCATGAAAATCTTAGAAGATAATGTAGGAAAGCATATAAAACTCTTGTATCAGGAAATGGTTTTATGGACTTTACACTCAAAGCATGAGAAATGAAAAAAAAAAATAGCTAAATGGTACTTTCTCAAAATTAAAACCTTTTGTACCTCAAATGAGTTTGTTAAGAAAGTGAAAAGGCAGCCTACTCAATGGGAGAAAATATTTGACAACCATATATCTGATAGGCACCTAATATCCAGCTTAGATAAAGGAATCCTACACCTTAAACATAAAAAGACAAAAACCCATTTAAAAACTGCTCAAGTGATTTGAATAGACACTTCCCCAAAGAAGAAATACAAATGGCTAAAAAGCCCATGAAAAGATGTTCAACATCACTGGCTCTTAGGGAAACGCAAATCAAAACTACAATGAGATATCATCTTACACACATTAGACTAGTGGCTATTAATAAAACAGAGGACTACAAGCGTTGGGAAGGATGTGTAGGAATGAAACACTTATCCATTGGTGGTGGGAAAGTTGAATGATGCAACCATTGTGGAGATCAGTCTGGTGGTTCCTCAGGAAGCTAACTATAGAACTGCCATATGATCCAGCCATCTCCCTACTGGGTATATACTCAGAAGGATTGAAAGCAGGGACAAAAACAGATATGTGCACACTAATATTCATAGTGGTATTATTCACTATTGCCAAAAGTTGGAAACAACCCAAATGTCCATCAACAGATGAATGGATAAGCTAACTCTGGTATATACACATATACAATATTACTCAGCTGTAAGAAGTAATGCAGTATTAACACATGGGATAACATGGATGAACCTTGGAGACCTTATGTTAAGTGAAGTAAGCCAGGCACTGAAAGACAAATATTACATGACCTCACTGATATGAATTAAGTAAATTGAGTAGACTCACAGAGCTAGAGTCTGGAAGATAGGCTTACAGGAGACAGAAAGGGAGTAGAGGGTTATGTTCCAATGCCCATTTTGGCAAAGTTTATGATAGGATGGAAGGATGCCGTTGTTTAATGTATGGGCATAACAGTGGTGCAGTGATGCTATTGGATAGGGCTCTTCTGGCCTGTGAGGGGGGTGGGGTGGGGGCTTGCCCTGTCCATGGAACTGGGGGTAGGTTGGGGGAAGGAGCAGATAAACTCTGGAGATTTGTGGTTATGTGGTTTAAACTAAAATATTAGGATTGTTTTTATTTGGGAAATACAATGGTAGGGGGTGTTACTGGGTTAGGGTGTTCCATATGGGGGGTATGCCAGACATGGCACACCTGAGTCAGGCTTCTAGGGAGTATGGAGTGTTCATCCTGTCATAGTGTGTTGTATCAGTGGGTGGAGACCCACACAATGAACGAGCAGGTGTTGGACTCCTATCCTAGTGAGTTCTGCTATATTCTCAAATAGAGGAGCAGGAGTTTTTCAAGAGCATAGGCAATTTCTAATAGAGGAGAGCAGACCAGTATGTAAAGCCCTCAATGTTGTAGCAAGTAACAATGAACTTTGTTCTTCAAGGAGTGAAGTTTGTTGGTTGCTGTGGTTCCTGAGGGCTGGGGTAGGGAGGAATAGAATAGATGGAACACTGGGCATTTTGAGGGCCTTTGAATTGTTCTACATAATCTTGCAATGATGGATACAGGCCATGTTAAATTTCATCAAAATTTTTAAAATTATATGGTCCAAAATGTAAACCATACCTATAGACATATCTATAAGGCATATGAAAGTCTTCAAGTGTCCATGGTGCATTGTAATGGTGGGAGGAGATCCATAAAATAATCAACAAAATATCTAATTCCCATCCTGGGGAGTTCTGCCACATTATCTAACAGGACAGCAATAATCCCCTGAGTACAGTGGCAGTGACTAATGAAGGAGGATGGACAATTGATGGGCCCTTGATATTGATGACTGTACTTGATATTGATGACTGTACTTAGGAAACTTTTCTTTTGAAATTGAAATTTAGCCTAGTATTAGAATTTGCCTAAGAGTTCTCTCCTGAAAGCCTCCTTGTTCCTCAAATGTGGCCTCTCTCTAACCCAAATTCAGCATTTAAATTCATTTCCATCCCCCCAGCATGGGACTTGATTCCCATGAATGAGCCTTCCTGGCACAGAGGGGTTACTACCAAACACCAACTGACAATGCAACTGGAAAATGACCTTGAACAAAAGAGGGAAATGGTGAAGACAAATGAGTTTATATGGCTAAACAACTTCAAAGTGAGTTGGGAGGTGATTCCAGAGGTTCCACTTATGCATGTCTCAGCAGGATCTCTTTGATTGCCACAGTAAATATTGTCTCAAATAACAGAGCTCCTGAGGGCACAGGAGACATCCAGACAGTATAGGAAGGCTGACAGTTGAGGTGTTTGGTGCCCTGCCAGTGGGCCATACTTTGAACTTTATGCTCCCCAGTGTGACAGAGTTGGACTCAGTTTTGGTTTCCCTACCCATGCCTCTTCTTACCCTACTATTTGTACTAGAGTTGATAGGTTTATGCCCAAGAGACTTAAATCTTTGGTCTTTCCATGTGCCAGTCAGGCCCTGACTCTCAACAGAGTTGCAACACCAACTCTCCAGTTCACTGGACTCAG
>JAQZBX010105539.1:0-10842 GCA_029593785.1 Cabassous unicinctus
CTTGAGTGCTTGAAAAATATATATGTATTTCTGTTTTTGGGTGTTATCTCTATAAATGTCTGTTAGGTCTATCTCATTTATCATATTATTCAAGCTCTCTGTATCCATTTTCTATCCTCTGTCCAGATGTTCTATCCTGTGCTGAGAGTGGTGTATTGAAGTCCTCAAATATTCTTGTAAATACATCTATTATTCCCTTCAACTTTGCCAGTGTGGGTCTCATGTATCTTGGGGCACCCAGGTTAGGGACATAAATATTTATTATAGTTATTTCTTCCTTGTGAATTGTCCCTTTCATTAATATATAATGACCTTATTCATTTATTATAATAGTTTCAAATTTAAAATCTATTTTGTCCAATATTAGTATCATTACTACAGATCATTTTTGGTTATAATTAGCATGGAATACCTTTTTGACCCTTTCACTTTCATCTTGGTTGTGTCCTTAACTCTGAGCTGAATCTCTTATAGACAGCATATAGATGGCTCATATTTTTTATCCATTCTGTCAATGTCTTTTGATTGGGGAATTCAATCCATTAATATTCAGTGTTATTACTGAGAAAGCATTACTTATTTTATCCATTTTATCCTTTGGTTTTCTGTCATCATATCTTACTATAGTTTTTCTTTTTATTCTTTTTGTCACCCTTCCTAATAATCTTCATTTCTTCTCCAAGTCTTACATCCTTTTTTTTTCTTTTCAGACTGTGGCATTTCCTTTAGTATATCTTGTAGATCTGGTCTTTTGATAACATACTCTCTCAGTTTCTGTTAGTCTGTGAAGTCTTTAAACTCACTCTCATTTTTGAAGGACAGTTTTGCCAGATACAGAATTGTTGTTTGGCAATTTGTCTGTTTCAGCACCTTAAATACATCATACCAGATTCTACTCACCTCCATGGTTTCGGATGAGAGGTTGGCACTTAATTTTATTGAGGTCTTCTTGTTTTTAATGCTGTGCTCTTCTCTTGATGTTTTCAGAATCCTCTTTATCTCTAATATTTGTCATTCTGGAGATAGGAATGCTTATCCATGGCTGGTAGGAATATAGAATGACACAATCACTGTGGAATACTGTTTGGTAGTTCATAAAGAAGTTGAATAAAGACTTACTATGGGACCCAGCAATACCACAGCTAGGTATATACCCAGAGGAACCGAGAACAGTGGCACGAATAGATACCTGCACACTGATAATCATAGCAGTGTTAATCATGATAGCCAAAAGGTGGAAACAACCCAAGTGTCCATCACCTGATGAATGGATAAACAAATTGTGGAGTATAAACACGATAGAATATTGTGCAGCGGTAAGAAGAGATGAAGTCGTGAAACATATGACAACATGGATGAACCTGGAGGACATTATGCTGAGTGAAACAAGCCAGACACAAAAGGACAAATACTGTATGATTTCTCTACTGTGGATTAAATATATATGTGAAATATAAATAAAATATGTGAAATATGAACATGTGTAGAATTGCATATATAAGATGATTTTTCTTTTAAGCTGAGGAAATGTAAGTTATTACTACAAAATTTTAATATCAGAAAAAAAAAAACCATTATAACCAAGTGAAAGATACCAGGAAGATAGTATACATATTATATGATTTGATTTATGTAAAATGTAAATATAAATCAATTTATAAAGATTAAAGGAGAATAGTGGTTTTGTAGGTCTAAAAAATGAATGTTAAGGGATGTGGAGTCTTTCTTTTTGGAGTAATGAAATTGTTTTAAAATTTTTGAGATGATGAATGTACAACACTCTGATTATACTAAAAGCCATTGATTATACCCTATGGATTGAATAGCTGGAAAGATCAGCTATGTACAGTGGGGGAAGCATTGAGAGCTTGAGAGGTGAGGAGTTTCCTTGTTTGTTTTTGTTTATTATTATTATTATTGAAATATTGATAATGCTCTAATAAGGATTAAAGTGATGAATGCACAGATATGTGATTATATCAAATACTATTGATTGTACATATTGGATGAATTATATTCTTTATTAATATGTATCAATAAAAATTGATTTGTTTAAAAAACAAGAGATGCAGAGCATGGAACAACTAATCAAGGATGTCCAAAAATTATCATGAATCAACTTGTTGAAATGAAGCAGGAGATAAAGGATATTAAGAAGACACTGGGGTAGCATAATGAAGAAATTGTAAACATGCATTAAAAAATGACAGATCTGATGGTGATGAATGGCATAATGCAAGAAATAAAAATATATACACTACCGTGGCACCTTCCCCCTCTCATTCCCCAGTGTCTCACTACTTTTCATTTTGTTTTCAAAGAAGTTTTAGGTCAAAGCAAAGTCACACACAGAATACAAGAAACTTTCATATAACCAACCTCCTCCCCTTTTATCACTCCATATTAAAACATTTTAGTATGTGGATTGTAGCATTGTTATAACTTGATATAAAAATAGTGAAACATAGCTACTAAACATTGTCAATGGTTTATGCTATGGTTTACATTTTAGACTATACACTTTTATAAATTTTGAAGATATTTACCATGTCCTGTTTCCATCACTGTAAGGTAATGAAGAACATTTCCACTGACCACTAAATACCCAGTATTAGATCTATTCTCTTCCTCCCTCCCCATCCCTCCAGGGCCCACAACAACCCCCTGGCTTGACTCATTGGATGACAAGATTCACAGTTACATGCCACAAGAGGTCTTGACAGACTGGACACCAGATATTGCAGTGATAAAAGGCAAAATGTCAAAAAAAAATTTTTTTTAATTTTTTGTATTTTTCATTTTTAAAATATCCCAATCTTTTAATTTAATTTAATTTTTATTTTTTTTAAGTTTTCATGTATTTTGTCTCTTATATTTAAATTTATCATTATTATTTCATTTTCTTATTAATTGTATTTGAGTATTGTATTGGCATCATCTTTAAAGAAGCTTTGGGTCACAGAAGGGTTACAACTAGGGTGGGAGAGGATCATTGGTGGGGGATGTCAGGGATGAGGGACGCATGGGAGGAAGCTCACCTGAACATACATACAAGTTATATAAAATTGTTCAAATGTTCGTGGGACATTGTCACAGTGGGTGAAGAATCACTCAATAAATGAAAGAATACTGAATTCCCATCCTGTAGAGCTCTGCCACATTCACCAAAGGAGCAGCAATAGTCTCCCAAGTGCAGGGGCAGTGTCTGGCAAAAGAGGATGATCCACTGATGGGCCCTTGTTATTGCTGACTAGCCTTAATAGTCTTTGCTCTTGAAATTGAAACTTAGCCTGTTGTTATGGGGTGCCTAAGGATTGCCTCCTGAAAGCCTCCTTGTTGCTCAAGTGTGGCCTTTCTCTAAGCCAATCTCAGCATATGAATGCATTACCTTTCTCCCAGCATGGGTCATGACTCCTGGGGATGAGCCTCCCTGGTACCAAGCGATCACTACCAAGTGCAAACTGACAATATGACTGGAAAAAGACCTTGAATAAAAAGGGGAAAAGGTAAACACAAATGAGTTCATATGGCTAAGAGACTTCAAAGTGTGTTGGGAGATCCTCCCAGAGGTAAAACTTACACACACCTCAGTAGAACCTTATAGACTTCCAAAGTAGATATCACCCCAAAGAAAGGGTCTCCTGAGGGCTCTGGAAAAACCCAGGTCCTATGTCAGGGCAGGTAGCTCCAGAGTTTGGTGCCTTGCTTGTGGACCCTACTTTGGAATTTGTGCTCCTGAAAGTGACAGAGTTGGACTCAAATATGTCTTCTCTGCACATGGTTCATCTGTCCCTTCTATTCAAACCTATATGTGGTGCTGGAGTTTGTAGGTGTACATCCAAAGACTGGAGTCTTTGGGCTGTCCATGTGCCAGTTGGGCCCAGAATCTTGGTGGATCTGCAATTCCCACTCTACAGCTCAATGGACTCACCCATGAAACCTGGCGGGGAGATGATGATGGACAACAGTCATCCCAGGGAATGGAGAGGGTCTGCAGCTACAGGCAGGATAATCTCATCCATCTTATTTATGTGATATAAGCCCCTCCTCAATTGGAAGTGGAGTAGACATCACCATTTCAAACTCCTCAGGATTGGGGGAACAGTTATTGACTAGAGTGGACTTACTCGTATTCTATTATAGACATATTGTGATTCAAGCAATGGAAGGATTTACAACATTAATGTGGAGCCATTGACCACTGGACACTTTAGGGGCAGGGAGAGGGAAAAGCAGTTGTAATACAGGGGCTTTTTTGGGACTTTGGAATTGTCCTGAGTGACATTGCAACAACAGATAGATGCCATTTTACATCAGAATATAACATGCAGAACCACACTAATGAATGATGTTATTAATGTGGGAAAGTGTGGAAGGGGTAGGGAGTGGGGCATATGGGAATCCTTTATATTTTTTTACTAACATTTATGCAATGTAAAGTACTTAAAATTTTTAAAAAGTATTAATGTTTTAAAATACATATTTTTAAGAAAAGACCTGGAAACAATGAAACCCGGGAAAGAAGTATGAGACCAGCAGACACCACCATCTGCCTTGTCATGTGACAGAGGACCCAAGGATTGCCAGCAGCCAGTCTTCAGGAAGAAAGCATTCCCTCGATGCTGCCTTGATTTGGACATTTTTTTCTCAAAACTGCCTCAAAACTGTAAGCTAATAGATTCCCATTGTTAGATATTGATTCATTTTACGGCATCTTCTTTTAGCAGCCTAGCAAACTAAAACACAATATCTACCCCTTATTCCAAAACAGTTCCCCAAGTCAATATTTTCCACTACATCTTCTCTGCATCTTTCTTTTTTCATTCAACCAATATTTTCACCAATGATTTTGTGCCAACTATGGTTGAAGTCCCTGTGGAAAAAAAATTGAAGTTAATTTTTAAACCTTTACTCAACAACTTTTATTATTGAATATATGTATAAGAGGCAATAGAATATCAATAAATAAGTAAATGATATTTCATGTGGTGATTATTATTATTATTAAGGGAAAATGATGCAGGAGAATGAAGTTAGAGAGTTAAGTAAAACTCTTCTATAGTCACTGCTGACAAAGGGCTTTGAGCAGAAAATATGAAAGTGATGGGAAAGTGAGTTAAACATGTACCTTTGAGAAGAGCACTTAGACAAAGAAATAACAAGTTCAATGGCAGCAAGACAGGAACCTCCTTGGCACCATCAGAGAAGAGCAAGGAGGAAGGTGAGGTTAGGGTAGGTAAAACAATTAAGATAGTGGTTGGAGGTAAATCAAAGAGGCCAGATCATTGTACTGTATGTAAAGCTCCTAAAACATGGCATCTCACAGTTCAGTTGCTTTTCATTAAATGGATATATTATAGTATGCATTATGCATAAAATAATATATAATATATAATGTATATAAATGAAACATAATCCATCCCTCAGGAAACTCCTTCATATCCAGTCTGCATTTTGGAATGCAGAAGGCAACTTTATCTTGGGATATCTGCTCAACCTGTGCCCTCATCCTTGAAAGCTCCTGCTCCTCCAGGTACAAACACAAGTCATGATTACAACACTGTGTACTCCTAAACGAGAGGCATAGCTGATTGGGCTACCAGAGGACATTCTTGAAAATGTGCCAATCAGTTTCACTCTCTTCTGAGAAACAAGTTTTGTAATTCAGGGATTCCTATGAGAGTAGTCATAAGTTTAGGGATGTCAAAGGCCAGTTAACTCTGAGGCATAGATTTGGTATGGTGATTTTATTCCATGTGCATCAAGATGGAGAGAAAGCCATTCTTAGAGAAAGAAGAATACAGTTTACATAGAGGGAAGAAAGAAGATAAAATACAGTATAGAATTAAGAGATACAGTAATGGGGAATCACCCCAGACACTGGATACTGACAGCATTAAAACTCCATGATATATTTCATACAATGCCCAGAAAAATAATATAGAAAATATCCAACTATACAAATATTTTCAGTCTTTATGACCTACAAGTATTCAAACCTCACACTATCAATATAACATACATAAATATACAGCAATAAAATATGACTAAAGAAAATACAAAGGTTAATAGGAATTGAAGAAAAGATTTCCAATGATTGATTTCAAAATCCAACATTTTTTGTAATATGAAAGGCATTTTTTACATATATTAGTGATATGTTGGTGAATACTGCTAATAATTAAGGAAGAAATAATACCATTTTTCCTCAATCTCTTCCAGAAAATAGAAGCATAAGGAACACTTTTAACTCATTCTATGAGTCTGACATTACTTTATTACCAAAACCAGATCAAGACATTACAGGGAAGGAAATCTACAGAATACTATCTCCCATGAAGTAGATGTGAAAGTCTTCAACAAAATATTAACTAATCCAGTCTAACAATGTTTAAAAAGAATTATACTTTTTAAGTGTAATTTTTCCAGGTGTGAAATGCTGGTTCAAGTTTCAAAACTCAATCAATATAATTTAATACATCAACATTAATTTAAAAAATTCACCAAATCATATCAACTGATGCAGAAAAAGCATTAGACAAAATCCAACACCCTTTCATTATTAAAAAAAATTATCACTGGAACTTCTCAACTTGATAAAGAGCACCTACAAAAATCTACACCTAACACCATGTTTAAGTGATGAGAAACTGGACATTTTCCTCTTAATATCAGGAATGAAGTGAGGATAACTCACACATCCACATCATAGAGGAAGTCCTCACTAATGCAAAAAACAAGGAAAGGAAAAAGATAGTGAAGGAAAAAAGAAAACTATTTTTTCTCAGATATGACATGATTTTCTATGTAGAAAATACCAAAGCGTTGATAAAAAAACCCATGAACTAATAAACAATTATAGCAAGTTTCAAAATACAAGGTAACTATGCAAAGGTCAATTGCTTTCCTAAATATATCAGCAATGAACAACTGGGTTCTGAAATTTTGAAAAATAATTTTTTCAAAAAATTTTGTCAAAGATGAAATGTTTAGGTATAAATATAGCTAGATATATACATAATCAATATGTGGAAAACAGCTCAAATGAAGGAAACCACAGATGAGGTAAATAGATATTCCATGTTCATGAGATTCAAATCCCTCAAAATTGTTAAGATGTCAACATTTCATATTTCATCATATATTCAACTGAATCACCAATTCCCATCAAGCTTTTTGTAGCTATTGACAAATGTATTCTAAAGTTTATATGAAAAGGCAAAAGACTTAAATTAGCCAACACAATACTGAAGAAGATCAAAGTTGGAGGATCTCATAATGTAAAATTTAGACTTTGGTAATTAACAATGTCACATTATTTGTTCAGCAATTGTAACAAATATACACATTAATGTAAGGTGCAAATAATAGGGAAAACTACCTGGGGGCATATATAGTAATTCCCTATACTTCTGGTGTAATTTTTCTGTAAATCTAATACTTCTCTAAAATTAAAGTTTATTATTCAAAAAAGATTTAGTATAAACTACACAATCAAGATAACATTTTATTGGTGATAGAATAGACAAATAGATTAATGAAACAGAGCAGAGAACCCAAAAATAGACCCACATAAATATAATCAACTGATCTTTGAGTAAGGGACAATGGAGAAAGGATAGTCTTTCCAAACAAGTGGTGCTGAACGCATAGGCTGTTCATGTACCAATAAAAAAATCTTACCCAACTCACAAAAATTAACCTCAGATAGGACCAGACTCTTAAACGGAAAATGAAAAACTATAAATCTTATAAAAGAAAACAAGAGAATATCTAGAGAGCTTTGGATAGGCAAAGAGATTTTAGATACACATGAAAAGTATGAGGTGTGATCCATGAAAGAAAAAAATTGGTAACTGAGATTTAATAAAACTAAAACCATCAGCTCTGCAAAAGCCACTGTTAAGAGATTTGAAAGACAAGTCACAAAAATGGGAGAAGATGCTTGCAAAACACATATCTAATAAAAGATTTTCAGATATCAAAATATTTTTTAAAAAACTTAAAACTCAACAATAAGAAACAAAAAATCGAATTAAAAATGAGCAAAATATATGAACAGAACCTTACTAAAGAAGATATACACACATAAAATAAGTATATGGAAAATTTTTAACACAATTCATCAATAAGGAATTGCAATTTACAACATTGTGATACTCCTACACGCCTATTAGAATGGATAAAAATATATATACAACTAGAGAGAATGTGGAGCAATACAAATTCTCATTTTACTATGGGAATACAAAATAGCACAGCCACTTTGGAAGAAAATTTGGCAATTTCTTGCAGGGACACCCAAGAGCCAAAACTGGAACAATTTAAACAATAAAATAAATAATTATTATTAGATTATAGCCTAAATTATAAAATAAATGTCCATGAATCCATAATGGTATAAATGAATGATTAGATAGATGGATTAATGAATGAGTGAATCAATTAATCAATTAATCAAATCTCCCATGATGAAGAATTCTAATAATTTATGTCGATATTCTATGCTCAAGAAGGCAGCTCATTAACACCCGACTCCTGATAATTTGGCTGCGCATAGTGACTTGCTTACATAGAGTACAGCAGGAAAATGGGGAAAAGAGAAACTTTGCAGTGGGTAAACCTAACTAATTCTATTTCACTGTTTCAGCCAGGTAATCAAAGTTAGTGTGAACAGTGACAGGCCACATTTATATAAATATATATATATATGTATATATATATATGTATATATATATATACACACACACACACATACACCCTTGATATGAATAATGAAAATGTCACTTTAACTTTGTGTTATTTCTTCCCAAATACATAACCCTGTCTATTCCCTGAGAGAAACATGAAACAAACTCCAACAGAGAGACTTTAAACAAAATTCCTGAACAGTCTCCTTAAAATTATCAAGGTCATCAAAACAAATAAAATTTAGGAAACTGTCACAGACAAGAGAATCCTAAAGAGAAATGAGCACAAAATGTAATGGGGGATACAGGGTGGGAGATGTTTATAATGTGGGAAACTCTCTGTAATAGCTTCATGCTTTTGCTGTATATTAATACTGTTCAAAAAAGTTTATTAAAAATTAAAATCATTAGTGAAATGCAAATGATTGGAAACAACGAACTCTAAGCTTGACTACAGACTCCACAACGTACCTTAGACAAGGGATATCATTGCTCTGAGTCACATTATTCAACCATAAACTCAGAATATAGATACCAATTTCATAGAGTTATCAAAGATTAAATGAAATACTAAATATGAAATATCCAGGATTTGTCTAATTTTAATCAGCAAATTTTTGGATAAATTATGTTTTACTCCCTCACAGATTTATTCCCAACCTCTCTATTCCCATTTTTTTAAACTTTTTTATTGATGTTTATCTTTCATACATGAACATACATAAATATTAAATGTATAATAAAAGTTGTGAACTTACAAAACAGACCTGCTTATTATCTTACAGGGCTCCCATACTTCACCTCACAACCAATATGTTGTATTTTTGTGAAACAATTGTTACAAACTATGAAAGAGCATTGTCGAAACATTGCTACTAACTATAGCCCACATCTCACATTGGGTGTATTTTTCTCCCAACCCACCCAATTATTAACACCTTGTAATAGTATTACATATATTTTTTTATAGTTCATGAGAGAACTTCACATATTTGATCTGTTAACCACAGTCCATTATCCACCACTGGGATTTCCTGTGTTATACAGTCCCCTCTTTTGTAAAATACATTCAACTTGTACACTCAATGGCTCTCATTTTCATCACAGTGTTGTGATGTCGTCACCTTAGTCAATTTAGAACATTTTCATTACTCCAAAAGGAAAAATCCTATACATTCTTATACTCTCCTATTTATGTCCATTAGAATTGATATATTTTCTTTGCTATTGATGTAAAAACATTGCAATATTACTGTTAACTATTGTCCATAAGTTAATTTAGTTGTAACTTTCCCATGCATCATCACATTCTTACCACTTTGTAAAAGAAGAACATTATTATAATATTAAAAAACTTCTACTGTGCTACTTCCACACCTCTTCCTCTCTCCAAGACTTTGACAACATTTACCCAGAGTGACCTTGATCAGAGACATCACCTGCCATAAAAACTTCACTGAATCTCCACTACCTTCAGAATTAATATCAATCCTGTAGCCTAAATGTAAGGTTCTCTATTATCTGGCTGCTGTCTACCTGACTATGTTGATGAATCATGTTTCATCCCTGACCACTACTGTTGGTCAGATATTAAAAACTCTGTTTTGACTCATGGAATGACAAGATTCATAGTTACATGCCCTGGGTATTCCAACCTGCCCTTCCTAATCTACCCACCTGTCAACCCTGTACCACCAAACCCAATAATATCACTACCCATCTGTCCTATCCTTCAATATGCAACTATACTCTATCCTTTTACCATAGATTATGTCCATATGTGTGATGGCTCACAGCCTACTCTTCTCTTTCTCTCCCTTGTTAACCTATCTTTCAGACAATGGTTCTCAGAGACTGCTCAATTTCCACAGTTCAAATCAACAGTTAAGATCAAATGGGGTATTTAATGGTCATGGGAAAGGTTTTTCATTACCTTACAGTAATGGACACAGGACATGGTAAATATCATCAAAAATTATTAAACTGTACAGTCTAAATTGTAAACTATACTGTAAACCATTGACAATGTTTAGTTGCTATATTTTACTATCTGTATAACAGTTATAACAATGTTAACATCCATAAAAAAAAAAACTCCGTTATTTCCTAAGCACATCTTATGCTTAGTTGATTTCCAAATAACCCCCCCCCC
>JAQZBX010105540.1:0-10846 GCA_029593785.1 Cabassous unicinctus
TTCCTTCCTTCCTTCCTTCCTTCCTTCCTTCCTTCCTTCCTTCCTTCCTTCCTTTCTTCTTTCTTTATTTTTCTTTCTTTTTGGTAATCTTGTCCTTTATAGGTCGGTCAAGGGCCTGCAGCAATGATCTCCCTACTTATTTCGAATGCTTCTGTGTTTCTGTTCATCCGCAAAGCTGTGAAGGTAATAATAGGTATCATTAATAAACACATTTCTCTTAAGGTTTTGGAAGATAAGTAAAATACAGAACCAATCAGGAGCAAGGGGCCAGGTCTGGGGCCTGGGGAACCACGCAAGGGAAACCTTGCAGACAGAGGCCCCTGCTGCCCCGCTATTAGGCAGCTTTGTAACCCTAGTTGTGGCTGAGATGTCAGCAAATTCGGAGCTTGAAAAACGGGACGACGCCAAAGCTGGGTGAGAAGGAAGGAAAGCCATTTCCAAATGCAGGATTGCTTGGTCTCAGGAGTATCAGTTGAGAAATAAGTGGTACCCACACGTATTTCATTGAATGCAGAGAATTTAATCCTGAGACATCTTGCAGAGCTCACTGTCCTGCTTCCTGTCCATTTGGCAGTGCCTTGTTCTATGACTGGGACTTGCCCTGGAGAGGTAAGTGCTTCAGGGCAGAGGGGGCCCATTTGCCCTCACTTTCAGGAGTTGCTATTAGCACCCAGGAGGCCAAGCACCTTGGTCATAGATATCCATGTACCCTTGGAGGCAGGCTTTAGCCTTTCTGTTCTGTTTTTTGTTTGTTTGATTGTGTTGTATTGTTTTTAACATTTGCTTTTGATATGTTACACTACGTAGTGAGTTTAACCCTAGCCTCACATTGGATTCACTCGAAGGCCCAAGAAATGTAATTTACTTCATCTGGAACTGGGGCCTGGTCACAAGCATTTTCAGGCTCTCCAGCTGGTTCTGATGGGGAGCCTAATGTGATTCTCTATCTGGGACCCCAATGGGTCCCCCAAAATGACTCTCAATATTTCAAAGAGCTCATGACAGTCATATATTATACACGACAAGCTTCCACAGGGTCAGCCCTGAGGCTCTTTGCTTGAGCTAGAATTCTATCAACACCTTGTGGTAACAGCTTTTACCATTTTCTGATTAGAAACTCTGGTAAACAGAGCTTCTCAAATAAAATAAAAAGGAATGTTAGTAGTTTATAAATACAGTTTTTAGGTAGATGAAATCTTCAAAATCTGGTGGCTCTTGGGAGAAAATAATAAAAAGATACTTTCAGATGAAAAAGTTGGGAAGCAATCAGATAAGGTTATCTTTTAAGCTGGTATTAAAATTAGCTTTGGGCCTTTGAACACTCAACAAATGAATGAAAGGCACAGCAGAAAGGCACTGGGTGGCCTGGGAAGCCAGGGGGTGGCAGAGGGTTTTATATTCATCTTGGGTAATGTGTACTCAGATAAGCCAAGGCGGAAGCTGGTGGTCTTTGTCTGAATTCACTGGCATTCTCTTGCTGTACGCAGCAGCGCCCATCTGCCCATCGCCCCATCTCCCTTCTATCAATCCCTTTAGGACCAGGCCCTTCAAGACCTGTCTGAGAAAAATCACAGAGGGAAGTACTAGAGATTACTTCCACTGCCAGTCAAGTTTGTCTCTTGCTATCATCCGGAAATGTTTAACATAAGTGAATCTTTAATTAACTTCAAAAAGTGCCTGTGCTTGGTCTCAGGTATGTAAACATGGCAGGACAAAAGTC
Organism: Cabassous unicinctus; assembly: GCA_029593785.1. NCBI lineage: Eukaryota > Metazoa > Chordata > Mammalia > Cingulata > Chlamyphoridae > Cabassous > Cabassous unicinctus. Next base: position 1,721 of record JAQZBX010105540.1, read on the forward strand.
ACTAATGTTTTGGCAAGGGGAGTTTACAAAACAGCAATTAGAAAGAGTCGGTAGGCCCCATGAACACCCACCTCGACCGAAGGAAAGAAATTCGTGCTAATTATGAGTATCTTTTTTCTTCGCCAAACATTTGTCCATGATTATACACTGGGGAGGTGAAATCAAGATGGGGTTTTTTGGGGCTATATTTTATTTATTCACTCATTTGATAAATATTTAAAGAGGCAATACCACGTTTCAAGCACTGCTCCAGGCACTAGTTGAAGAGGAGTGAGCCAAATGCACAAACAGCCCTGCCTGCCCTGGTGCAGCTGGGGTCCTAGGCAGGCGTGGAGAGCCTGGAAGCCACTAGGGCTCAGGAAGAACGTGAGGCAAGGCAGCTGTGATTTGAAACTCTGTCTCAGAATTTCTGTAGCTCTGACTTCTAAAAACCATGTGCCTCCACCCCTAGAAAACGAATTTATTCTACTCAACCCTTTACAAGAGTATTTTTAAATGGCTGGTTCCCGTTCTCTGAATTGATTCCATCAAAACCTAACCAGAAGAGAAAAACATAGTTTTATGCTCTTATATTCTCCTTCTGCAACAGCTTACAATCCAGCATTAGCTCACCAGGAGCTTGGGTCATTCAAGTGGAGCTTACTTCGGTAGAGATGATAAGTAAGACAATGCACGGTGTGTTTATGGATTTAGTGGTGGGAAGAGAAAGAAAAGGAATCTTAGGAAATCTGAAAAGGAGTTGGGAGACCAGTAAAGTAATTTAGAAAACACTGACATTCAAATCAGATACTTTCATGTAATAAATATTTGCTGAATATTTCCCTAGGCAGCTAGATTCCACAGATAGGGTGGCATTGTTTCTCTTAAGATGCTAGTACTTTGTGTGTACAATTGTACTGCTCAGGATACATTTCAGCTCTCATTTCCAATTGGAAATCCCTTGGGAAAAAATCGTATAACGCGTCTATGGCTGAATGTAAAATTATCTTGGTTAGAACTCTGTGAGAGTATTGAAGCAAATGCTAATTGTGCCACCTTCTTGGTTTGAGTGTTTTTCAAGGAACAGTTATAAAGCCTTCAAGGCAGAGAAGTGATTGAGAGTCACAAAGTATTCGAGCAGCTGAAACCCTACCCTGGAGATAAGAGCTACCTTGCCTGAAAAACAGCAGCCTCCGGACAAAGAATTAACGTGAAGAGGTGCAACCAACTTGGCTTCTGAAAGCTCTACACCTTCGCCACATTGTTCTGAGTACTTACAAAAAGAGCTTTTCCTGGAGAACCAACTTTTCAAGGAAAGCTAAACATGCAGAATTTTACGTTTTATAACTAGATCACATGAAGAATTACTGAGGGATTAAGGAGGCGTTTTCCTAAAAGAGCCTCCGCTCATTTAAGCACTGTATTTGTAAGGCGAAGACAAGTACATATATATTGATGCCATTGGCAATTTATATAGTATAAATAAGAAAGTTTATTAGTCAAATAATAAGAGGCTTATAAATTTGGCAAAAAGCAGGAGAAATGGTCTTTTCTACTTTCTAACATCCACAGAAATGTTCGACAAATCTAGTAATACATTTTCGAAACCTTTAATCTCACTATTCCCACATGAATTCAGCAAATATCCATGCTGGGTGTCATGCAGAATAACAAATATATAGTATGTTATTCCTTACCTGGATGAGAAAGCAGCACCGATCATATTAAAATATAAAAGCATGTTAAAAGCACTGACCATTTGAATCATGTTAAAGCATGAAAACCAGAGAAAATATTAGATGCCAAATATTGTATAAAACATATTTATACTAAAAAATCTTTATCTGAAGTTCAAATTTATCTGGATGTTCTATATTTTTATTTATTAAATCTGGCAACTCTATAAGAGTGTTTAATCCAAATTAAACAAGAATTTACTCTGACTCTGATTTTTTTAAACACGAAGAAATATTCAACTAGATTCTCTCCTACATTCTCCAAAGACCTCCCGCACTTCCCCCTTTTAAAATAGCCGTCACACTGGGAATTTACAGTAATTTCGGGGTTTTTTTCCCTTGGGAGGTGATAATCTCCAGGAGGGCAGGGAAGACAGAGAGCAGCCTGGTTTGTCTTTTGCTGAATGCTTAGCTGTTTGTGCAGGGCCTCTGGCTTTAAGTCAGAGCTAAGAAAATATCTGTTGACTAAATGAATTCTGAATGAATGAAGTGTCTGGAAAGGTGGACAAAAAGTTGTGTTCACTACAGTGTTGTCTATAACAATAAAACATTAAGAACAACCTAAAGCTTCAAAATGGGGAATGGCTAAATAAATTTTAGTAGAATTATAATAATATTACATGTCATCATTAAAAGGGGTCTTAGAGATTATTATTTTTAGTGGCATCATAAAATTCATGTAAAATAATGTTAAGGAAAAAATAGGATATATGTGCATATGCACACACACACATGTACACACACAAAAAGTAAAGATTGGAAGTTAGTAAAATAAATGTTAACAGTAGTTTTCTCCAGATAGCAGGATTAGATTACTTTTTCCCCTCATGTTTTTTTATTATTTCTCACAAGGATCAAAGATCATGAATCATGGATGCTGTTTAACCCGAAAGAAAATTAGTAATCAATTGACATGAGTCATGGCCTCAGTAAAAATTTTACAGCAAAGAGAGCAAAGCTAAATATATCAAAGTCATTATTTGTTCAGGGCTCAGAACAGATGCACAGACCACCATTGGGAAAATATCTCAATATTGCAATTAAACTAAGTGACAACATGAAGAAAGCTTTGTGTGTATACGGTGATTTCCTTTTCTGAAGTCCCAAATTTCCTAAAGTCTTTTTCTCTGCATCACGCATAAACATTAGAGCCTACTTTGATCTTGCCTTTGCCTGGGTGGATTGATCACAGCGCCTTCACCCTTCCCCAAGCTACTCTCTCCTATTTCATCTGTATCTCAAAAGAATAATTTATAGTCTGTGGCCTGAAGGGGATTTTCCCAAGAATTAAGTCTTAAGGAGACCTGGGAGCTTAGGCAGTTTCTGATTTTCCTTCAGAATGCTGAGGCCTTTGAGAGAATTGGAGAGAATCAACAGATGTGAAAGCTATTGATAAATTTCTTTCATATTGTATATATTATTTGGAGGGCATTGTTTGACAAGAGTCTTAAAGTTTTATTTGTATTTATCAGAGTGTAAGGATTTATATACATATATATAAATATATTCTGCAATAGAAATAACTTACACCTTAGTTTTGTAAGGTTTGTTTCATTTTTTGTTTGGAGAATTGCTTCTATTGTTTTGTAGACACTTCACTGTCTTTCAACCCCAAAAAGATGAAGTGCTATATACATTCATTATATCCTAGTTCATTAATTATTTAATTGCTTTAATTATTATTGGTGAAAGTTCAAATCAACAAGTATTTATTGAGTGCCTCCTACCTGAAAGACCCTGTCCTAAGGCCTTAGGGATGTAGAGATAAATGGAGATGAACCCCTCTAACCTGCTCTGGAGAGGTCCTTGCTCTTGTGGAGGGTGCACAGTCACGTCAATAGATAATGTTGCTACATGTAAGGACTGAAATACAGCCATGCAGAGGCCTCTGGGGCAGAAAGGAACAACCCTGGAGTGGATGCTGTTGCTGCCCTGTCAAGATTCCCTTCTTCAGCCTGGTGTGCCCAATCCCCAGCAGCTATGACCATTGGCTGCTAAAGGTTAACTGCTGCCCCTTCTCTGGAGAACTCCCTTGACCAAATGGGAACATTTGGTGAGGGGGACACCAGCATTGTTGGAAAGCTCAATGGAAGCCATCCTCCCTAGATCAGGGTTGATGACAGGAGATTCTGGTACAGAACTGTGTTCCTTGATAGCATTGGGGATGAGATGACCTCAGAATAGTAGTGACCAGATGGCAGCACTTGACCATCAGAAGAAAGGTGGATATGATTATCAAAATGCACAGCATGTGAATTAGCAGGCCCTGATCCAGAGGGATTTATGAAGACGGCTAATGGAACACAGTGTTCCTAAGGTGAGATAGATGGACTAACATGAAGGGTCTTCCTTAATATATATAACCAATCAAAATATATCAAGAAAAAATGAGCAAAAGTCTAAGGTGAACCACCTCAATGGAAAATCATTACCTGTTGCCTAGTTACAGACCTGAACTAGTTCTTAGACTCACAACCTAATACTTAAAGTTGTGGACAGGTTCCCACCAGGAAGGGCCTTGCAACACCATGGAAAGTTCATGCAGTAGTGGTTCCCCCATTCTTTCCAAAAAGAGGCCTATAACCATTTACACTGTAAATGTTTACTTGGGAAACTGGGCTGTTGAATCAGGGGTCTGAGTTGATTATGGCACTTGGAGACCCAAAGTACCATCATGGATCGTGGCACTTGGAGACCCAAAATACTGTCATGAATCTTCTTCTAGAATAGGGCTATATGTGAGTTAGGTGTTCTAACCCAGGTCCATCTCAAAGTGGGCTCACAGGTTCTATGGACCCACCAAGCAGTTATTCCTGGCTAGTTAACTTTATAATTATAAGGGGCATACTTAATATTTGCAAGAGCCCTCACATTGACTTGTAGGAAAAGAGCTGTTATTATAGGAGAAGCCAAGTGAATGTCCTTGAAACTCACAAGATAATTCATAGATATCACATCTTGCATGGAAAGGCAGAGATTAGTGCCATCCTCAAAGACTTAAATGATAAGTGGTCTTGGTTGTCATCATCCCCATTTAATTCACCCATCATGAAATGGCCAAGCGGACAGAATGGCTCAGCCAGTTGAAGCTAGGCAGCCACTAAACTCTGTCTCCCTGGGTAACTAGATCCTGGAAAACTTCTTTCTGGAGTGAATTTAATGTGAGAAACTGTTGGATATGAGTGGTATGGAGGTAGACTGTTGTGGATGCTGCTGGTGCCCAGCCAAGATTCCTTTACTCCAGGCTCACATTCATCTCTCAGGTCTGTGAGTTTATCTGCTAATAGCTCACAGCTGCCTCTTTATCTGGAAAATTGCCTTTGACCAAATGATAACTGCCTGTCCTGGGAGGTCACGCATCCCTTCCCCCTAAGAGGCCTGAGGCCAATGACTGACATCTGGGTACAAAAGGCTGACCCAAGTTTGGAGATAATTCATTGTCCAGAGCTCTCCATGGGATCATTCTTGCTTGGCCTTTTCCTCACCCTATCCTGCTTCCCTCACTCCCTTTTTCCTGAGAGGACTCCCTCAATAAATCACATGCTCCAGAATTCTGGCCTCAGCTCTGGTTCTAGGGAAACTGATCTTGGATAGAACCTTAGCAGGTTCTGGTTACCAAGACAATCTTTTTAGAGGAGACAGTGCCTGCTATAAGACTTGGATTCTTAAAGAGTAAAATAAAGATCAAAATGGACATTAGTTAACATCTTGGTTTTAATACTCTTGTGCTTAGGGATCCTCCACTGAGAAAGAGACTTTTCAAAGGTAATAAAATTCCAACAAATATTCTTAATAGTAATCCAGAATTGATTTTTCAGTTGATTGCAGTAAATCCATTTTGTGGAATCATCTCTCAGCATGTAATTTTTTTGGTGAAATATAAACTTAATTAATTCATCTATTTAACAACTATTTTCTGAACAGTGAATAGAGCCAGGCATTACATTACCTGTTAGGGATTCAAGAGTCAACCAGACTGGCTCCTGTCCTTCAAGAGCTTACACTGTAGCAGAGTGTCTGATTCTCCCTCCGGTTGTCTGGAAAGGTAAGACGTATGCTTCTGGACACAGAAGGGAGAAAACCTGTGGCTTTGAAAGGGAAGGGTGTAGGGAATGATCTTTCCAAGAGCAGACAACAAGGGGGTACACTTTAGAAACTTTAAAATAGTGATAAAAACCATATAATCATATTACTATCACCATGTGCTGGCAATTCAAAACAATGGCAGCAATAACGCTCTCTCTGCCCTCCACTCCCTGGTTTGCTACTAAAGAGGTCCCTAGTAGGTCTCTCTTTGGGAATCTCTGGTCCTTTCCCAAGGCTGGGGGCCCCACAGCTTCTGTCACCACTCTAGGAATGGTTGGAAGGAAGTAGTTCAGAGCAACTTGTCCTAAAATAACTTTAAAGAGTTTCCACACTGCATGTCCCCAGAAAAGCCTGGGCAGATACTTATGGTCAGACTTATGCTTCTGTGTGGGGCAGGGGTGGAGTCAGGCCAGCACAAAGAGAATTCACTTTGTTCTAAGTTTGTATATTTTATGTGGAGTGGAGATGTTTTAAGGAAAGTAAGAGGGAATGGATGGAAAGAGGACGAAATCAAAACGCCTTCCCCAAGTCAGAGGTCTCTAACTGCTGTGGACTCTGAGAGAAGACCTGATGTCTTAAACTGTGCTGGCAAAAGGTTTAAAGTCTCTTCTGGTAGAGAAAGTCAAAAAACCAACTGTTCATTCCTGGGAATTTGGTAATAGTAACTTGCTTAGATTTTGTCAGTAAAAAGGGATAAATAAGGTCGTAATCAATGACAGCCTTCTTCCCATTCAGTGAGCTTACAAAGCAAACTGAGTTGTTTTAAAATTTTTACTACTCACCTGAGGAATTAACAGTCTCCCATTTGTATTAGTCCACAGCATGGCTTAGAAAAAGTAAAATGACCAAAAGCATCACTTTTCCGACCTCAAACTTTATGATGCCCTGTTTTGGTATGGTATCAAACTTCTTGAGAGACATTTAAATAATATGGACTATATTTTATGTGGTGGGTAATATTTTCATACATAAAGCTTTTCTTCAGGAGCCCAGGAATAAGAACAAAGGAAAATGAGAAGGTGTTTGGCAGAACTTAATATAGATCTGTGTTGTCCAGTACTGTAACCACGAGCCACGTCACTATTTAATTTAATGAAAGCCAAATGAAATTAAAAATTGTTTCATCAGTTGCTCTAGTCATATTTTTGAAAATATTTTTATTTTCAAACAATTTAAGACTCACCTAGAAGCTGCAAAAACATGACAGAAAGTTCCCATGTACCCTCTACCCAGCTTCCCGACATGATAACATCTTGGATAACCAACGTATAATTATCAAAATCAGCAAACTGGCCTTGGAACAATGCTATTAACTGTTCTACAGACTTTGGATTTCACCAGTTTTAACATGTACTTTTTGGGGCCTCTATAGTTATGCGAAATTTTAGCACATTGGTAGATTTGTGTAGCTATGAATATATTCAAGATAACAGAACTGTTTCATCACCTCTTTATAGCCACACCTTCAGCCATGCCCAAACCTTGGTGTGGTGAATTAAAATCACGCTGGGGCTTTCCGCACTGCATGCTGCCTCAGCCTCTCTGAGGTCAGCAGAAACGTGAAGGACTTTGCACCGCCTCAAGCCTCAGCATCTCAGACCCTATCGCTAGGTCCTTCAGGAGCCACCCCTGACACCTGCTTATACAAGATAAACAGCTTCTCCCTCTCCTCCCCGCGTCTTACTGGGGTTTGCACCTCTCTGAAAATCAAATACCAACTCCCCAATCCCCACTCTTGTTTGACCAACCACCTCAGCTCCACCCACATAATACTGTAAAGGCAGAGTTCCCAGCCTGCTTAGTTCAACCTACGCTCATGACGGGTTTTCCCGTGTGTCCCTGTGAGGTGTGCCATTCCTCTCTGCTCCAGGACCCATGAGCACCAACAGATTTTTCTTTCATACATGTCTTCTGGTGTCACTCATCCTTGCCACACCTGACTATCCATAGAAAGGGACTTACTCCTTACAACATCTTTGGCAAACACTGATTTGTTCTTCATCACTAAAATTTTGTCATTTCAAGAATGTTATATAAATAGGACCATACATTACGAACATTTTGAGACTTTCTTTTTATTTCACAGCATAATGCCCTGGAATTCCATCCAAAGCATTGCATACATCAACAATTGGCTTTCTTTTTATTACAGAATAGTATTTCACAGTTTGGATGTACCATAATTTGTTTATCCATTCATCTGCTGAAGGACAAATTGTTTCAGTTTGGGGCTCTTCCAAATAAAGATTCTATGGATATTCATGTTCAGATTTTTGTGTGAACATAATTTTTCATTTTACTAGGGTAAATACCTAGGAGTAGCACTGCTGGGTCATATGGTTAATGTGTATTTAACTTTATACCAAACGGTCACTGTTTCCCACAGTGTCTGTACCATTTTGCATTCCCATTAGCAATGAATGAGAGCTCCAGTTACTCAGCATCCTTGCAGCACATAGTATTTTCAGTATTTTTATCTTTAGCCATTCTGAGATATGGGTAGTGATACCTCATTGTGATGTTAATTTGCATTTCCTTAATGGCTAAAGGATGTTGAACATATTTTCATATGCTTATTTGTCACTCATACAGCCTCTTTGGTGAAGTATCTGTTAAAGTCTTTTATCCATTTTCTAACTGGTTTGTTTATCATTGTTCATTTTAGAGAGTTTGTTATATATTCTAGATACAAATCCTTTGTTGTGTTTGTGGTTTGCAAATGTTTCTCCCACTTTGTGACTTGTATTTTCATCCTTTCAACATGGTCTTTCACAGAGCAAAAATTTTTAACTTTGGTGAAGTCCAATTTATTGATTTTTTTCTTTTATTCATTGTTCAATGAGCTTTTTGCCTAATGTTTTCTTGTAAAATTTTTATAGTTTTACATTTTACATTTAAGTGTCTGGTCTATTTTAAGTCAATGAGATTCAGGTCAAGGTTCATTTTTTTTTCCCCTTGGGGTTCATTTTTTTAAGTCTATAGATATCTGATTGTTCCAACATTTGTTGAAATGAATCTCCTTTCTCCATTGAATTACTTTTTACACCTTTGTCAAAAATAAATTGGCCATACTCATGTAGACTTCTTTTTCTCTTACACTGATCTATGTGTCTATCCCTCCTCTAATGCCATACTGTCTTGATATTGCAGTTATCTGTATTATTTTCAGTAAGTCAAAATCAGGTAGTATGATTTCTCCAATTTTAGTCTTCATTTAAAAATTATTTTAGTTCTTTTAGTTCCATTGCCTTTCCATATAAATTTTAGAATGAGCTTCTCTATATTTACAAAAAAATCCTGTTGGGATTTTCATAGGAATTCCATG
>JAQZBX010105541.1:0-10830 GCA_029593785.1 Cabassous unicinctus
CTTGGGCTCCAGCACCCCACTGGCACAGCCAGCCACCCTCCTTGCCCCTCTCAGATCTGCTACCCTGTGCTGCCCCACTCTGCTTGGCTGCTGACACCCCACATTGGGGCACCCCACCCACCACCATGGGCCTTCCTCACCCTGCCCCGTGTCTGACACTCCACACCGGGTCACCCCTCCCCTCTTATGCAAGCATCCTTGTTTTTGTTTTTGATTTTCTTTTTTAATATATATTTATTACAGAAGTTGTGAACTTACAAAACAAGCATGCACATGTGTAGAATTCCCATACAACACCCTTTCACCAACACACCACACGGTGGTGGAACATTTGTTACAGATTGTGAGATAATATCATCAGACCATTACCGCCAGCCATGGTCCATAGCGAACATTTGGCACACTTTTTCATACACCCCATTAGCAACACAGTACATCTTTGGCATTGATGCAAGAATATTACAGTATTGCTGTTAACCACAGCCCATAGGTCGCACCAATTGTATTTTTCTCATGCTTCTCCACATTCCCACCACCCTGCAATAGTGACGTACATCTGCTCTAGCTCACGGACACTCTTGCACCTGTACCATCAACCACAGTTCTCATCTACCTCTGAGTTCGCTGTGTTATTCAGTCCCTAGATTATTCTCTAGCTTTCTTTCAGTTGACATTTACATCCCTAGACTACACTTTTCAGCCACAATCCCATTTATAAACCAGCTGCTACTCACTATAATGGGTTACCATCAAGTCTATCCTTTTCCACACTTTTACAGGCAAGTTAATTAAAACATCTACATACATTAAGCATCAGTAGTCCTTCTCAGCCCTCCTCTTATCTCCTAATAACCTATACTCTGGCTTTTAACTCCATGCATCTATTCTTTGTATTTAGTTCTTATCAGTGAGACCATGCAATATTTGTCCTTTTGTGCCTGGCTTACTTCACTTAGCATAATGTCTTCAAGATTCATCCATGTTATCATATGTGCCTCAATTTCATTTCTTCTTACTGCAGCATAGTATTCCATCATATGTATATATCACATTTTGTTTATCCATTCATTGGTTGATGGACACTTGGGTTGTTTCCATCTTTTTGGCAATTGTGAATAACGCCGCTATGAACATCGGTGTGCCGATGTCTGTTCGTGTCACAGTTTTCAGTTCTCCTGGATATATTACTAGTAGAGGAATTGCTGGATCATATGGCAGTTCTATAGTTAGCTTCCTGAGGAACTGCCAAACTGTCTTCCACAGAGGCTGCACCATTTTACAATCCCACCAACAGTGAAGGAGTGTTCCTATTTCTCCACAAACTTCTCCAGCACTTACTGTTCTCTTTTTTTTGTTTTATGATTTTTGTTTTCCTCTGGGTGTGCTAATTTATTTTGAAAATTGAATTTGTCAGATTAACACGATATTCATTGTTGGGTTTCTTTAGGTCACCTCAGTTTCCCAGGTGTTTATTATGTCTGCCTTGCGCTATTAATTCTTGTTGGTCAAATCCACAGAGGCAAAGGCAAGTGTTTTTCCTTGCTTCAGAACATGTGCTATAAACCCTATATCTTCTCCGATTTTAGCAGGTGACACGTACGTTATGTTCACCTCAACACTGACTCCGGGTAACCCTCTTTCCGTGCATAGCAGAGCCATCGTTGATATGTTATCTATTATCGTGGCTGTCAAACCTCTGTGGAGAGTGCCCGTTTTATTGGTTTGTTGTTCTACTTTCATTTCACAAATCATTTTCCCGGGAGCAGTAGAGACAAGAGTCACCTTTTCCAAAACTCTATCAAAGCCACGGCAGGTGGCTCATCATGCGTGGCTTGTGGCTCCTGGGTCCTGGGCAAGAATGAACCTACGAGAAGTGGGGGAAACCAGAACTTCGTGGAAAGAACAAGGACACGGAGGGCAAAGAACCCCACAGTCCCCTCCGCCGGGCAGCGTGCACTTCTGTTTTTTTAATAATGGCCATTCTATGTGGTGTTAGATGATATCTCGGTGTTTTGATTTGCATTTCCCTAATAGCTAGTGATATGGAACATTTTTGCATGTGCTTTTTGGCCATTTGTATTTCTTCTTTGGAGAAATGTCTATTTAAATCTTTTGCCCATTTTTTGATTGCAACGCTTCCTCTTTCATTCTTGAGTTGAATGATCTCTTTATAAAGAATGGAAATCAAACCCTTATCGGATATGTAGTTTCCAAATATTTTCTCCCATTGAGTGGGCTGCCTCTTCACCTTCCTGACAAAGTCCTTGGAATCACAAAAGTGTTCAAGTTTGAGAAGGCCCCATTTATCCATGTTTTCTTTCATTGCTCGTGCTTTCGGTGTAAGGTTTAAGAATGCACCACCTATCACCAGGTCTTGAAGATGTTTTCCTACACTTTCTCTGAGGAGCTTTATGGTTCTTGCTAATTTACCAATTTACTACTTTACTAATTTACTAATCGGTAGCTGAAGTCGGTGACCAACCGTCTCTTCCTCCCCTGTTTTTGGGAAATGGAGCTTCCAACTCTAGCCACAGAAGAGCTCCTGAGGCGGCCTGCACTACCACAGTAGGATGATCACCGGCCTCTGGCGTTGCCTGTAGTCTTGAAGCAGGCTAGTTTAGGGAATGAGAAGACGAATCTGGGACCTGACAGAAAATCACGACATGAAACACGTGGCCATGGAATCCGCCGGGAACACACACACACACACACACACACACACACACGAGGGAAAGACCCCCACCAAAAGGGCTGCTGGAAGAAGCTCACGAGAATTCAACATTTGTAATGAGATTTTGTCCAGGATCAAGGGAAAGCCCCAGATATTCTCAAGGGGCCTTGTCATTGCCCAACCCCCTGGGAGAATTAACGGGTGGGGTAACCAATCAAAACTGCAAACGGGGAAGCGGATGTGGCTCGAGTGATTGAGCTCCCACCTACCACATGGGAGGTCCCTCATTCGGTTCTCGGTGCCTCCTAAAGAAGACAGCGAGCTTAAAGGTGCGGCAAGCTGATGCAACAAGATGACGCAACAAGAGACACAAGAAGAAAAAAAAACGTAATGAGAGACATAACAAAGCAGCGAACGGAGTTGGCTCAAGTGATTAGGAGCCACCCTCCTACATCGGAGGTCTCGGGTTCAGTTCCCGGTACCTCCTAAAGAAACAAGGAAGACAGACACAGCAGGTGCAAACAACGAGGGGGTGGGGAGAAATAAATAAATCTTAAAAAACAAAAAAAACTGCAAACAGCTTGGGACTCTTCCCCTGAATATAAACAAGGGGAGGAGTAATTAATGGTTTAAAAAGCAACCGCATAAGCTCTCTCTCTCTCTCTGCCTGGACTGGCCCGCAAGTGTACCCGGGCTCCGTAATCTGTTATTTTTTTCTCTTCTCTCATTTCTTTAGTAAACTACTGGCCTAATTAAACTGGCATGTCCTTAAATTCTTTTATGTAACATAGCCAAGAACCTAGAGGAATCCGGTTAGTTTCCCTGAGAGGCTGGTGCAGGTCCCCCCAGCTTCCTCTCTGCGGGGGTGGGGCTGGGGCCATGGCTAGAGCTGCGATCAGATCTGGATGGAAAGAAGCCGGTCCCTGCCAGCACTGTGATTTCAGTCAGCCCCGCTTCCCCTCATGCCGGGGGCGGCGGAGTTAAAATGGCGGCTACCGGCCGTTCTCTGACTTGGGCAGGTTCAAACTTTAGTTGTTCTTAGGATTATACTTTAGTCCGCCGGATTTACTAATCAGTAGCTGAAGCCGGTGCCCAACTGTCTCTTCCTCCCCTGCTTTTGGGAAATGGAGCGTCCAATTCCAGCCACGGCATAGCTCCCGAGGCGATTGTGCCTCCAGTGGAGGATGGGCACCAGGCTCTGCAGCGTGGAGTGCTCTACTTAAGAGTCTCTTCTGCAAATGGGCAGTCTCCTCCTTCCAGTCTTTCAAGGATGTGCAGGATGCTCTTCTGGTCTCCTGGAGTCCCCAAACAGTTGCCTTAGATAGCTCTAGGTGATTACTAACTGCCCTTCAGCACAAGCTGACTTTCGGAGCTCCTTACTCTGCCGCCATCTTGCTGGTTGTCCCAACACCATTGTATATTTAAGTCTTTGATACATTTTGAAGATCATTTTGATCATTTTGATCCATTTCGAGCCCCCAGATGGCTCCCTCATCTGTTCGCTCATTGTTTTTGCTTGTTGTTTGGGCTCGTTGCTGTTGTTGTTTTCTTTTTGCTCGTTGTCTGTTTGCTTTTTCTTTAGGAGGCACTGGGAACCAAACTCAGGACCTCCCATGTGGGAGGTGGGCACTCAACTGCTTGAGCCACATCCGTTCCCATGTTAATTTTTGTATAAGGTGTGAGATAGGGGTCCTCTTTCTTTCTTTTGGCTATGGATATCCAGTTCCCTTAGCACCATTTGTTGAATGGACTGTTCTGCCCGAGCTGGGTGGGTTTGACAGGCTTGACCATAGATATGAAGGTTTCTTTCTGAACCAGCAATTCAGTTCCATTGGTCTATGTGTCTATCTTTATGCCAGTACCATGCTGTTTTTACCACTGTAACTAGGTGTTATGACTTAAAGTCCAGAAGTGAGAGTCCTCCAACTTTGCTTTTCCTTTTTAAGATGTTTCTAGCTATTCGGGGTCCCTTACTCTTCCAAATAAATTTGATAATTGTGTTTTCCATTTGTTTTTAAAATGCGGGTGGAATTGTTATTGGGATTGCATTGAATCTGTATATCACTTTGGGTAGAATTGACATCTTAATGATATTTCGTCTTCCAATCCGTGAGCATGGAATGTTCTTCCAATTATTTAGGTCTTTTTAGATTTCTTTTAACAATGCCTTGTAGTTTTCTGAATACAAGTGCTTCACATCCTTGGTTTGTTGAGGTCTTCTATTTCTTCTAGGGTCAGTGTAGGTTGTTTGGACATTCCTAGGAACTTTTCCATTTCATCCACATTGTCTAGTTTTTTGGTGTACAGTTGTTCATAGTATCCTCTTATGACCTCTTTTATTTCTGTGGGGTCAGTGGTAATGCCCGTGTTTTCATTTTTTTATTTCATTTATTTGCATCTTCTCTCTTTTTTTTCTTTGTCAGTCTAGCTAAGGGTTTATCGATTTTGTTAATCTTCTCAAAAAACCAGCTTTTGGTTTTGTTAATTCTCTCTATTGTGTTTGTTGTTTTGTTGTTGTTGTTGTTGTTCTCAATTTCATTTATTTCTACCCTGATCTTTGTTATTTCATTCCTTCTACTTTCTTTGGGATTTGTTTGCTGGACTTTTTCTAATTCCTCCAGCTGTGTAGTTAGGTCATTGATTTTAGCTTTTTCTTCTTTTTTAATGTAAACATTAAGGGCTATAAATTTCCCTCTCAGCACTGCCTTCACTGCATCCCATAGGTTCTGATATGTTGTGTTCTCGTTTTCATTTGTCTTGAGATATTTGTTGATTTCTCTCAAAATTTCTTCTTTCCACTGATTATTTAAGAGTGTGTTGTTTAATCTCCATGTATTTGTGAATTTTCCCTTATTCTGCCTGTTGTTGATTTCCAACTTTATTCCATTAGGATCAGAGAAAGTATTTTGTATAATTTTGATCTTGTTGAAGTTATTGTGACCCAACATATGGTGTATCCTGGAGAAAGATCCATGAGCACTTGAAAAGAATGTATATCCTGCTGTTTTGGGGTGCGGTGTTCTGCTATGCCTTTTAGGTTTAGTCTAGTTATCATATCATGCAAGCTCTCTGTTTCTTTATTGATCCCCTGCCCAGATGTTCTATCCAATGCTGAGAGTGGTGTACTGAAATCTTCAACTATTATTGTAGAGATATCTATTTTTCCCTTCAGTTTTGCCAGTGTTTGCCTCATGCCTAGTTAGGTGCATATACACTTATGATTGCTATTTCTTCCTGGTGAATTGCCACTTTTATTAATATATAATGTCCATCCTTGTCTCTAATAAGAGTTTTGGTTTTTTCAGTTTTTTGTTTTGTTTTGTTTTGTTTTTTGTTTTTGTTTCTGTTTTAAGGTACCAGGGACCAGGGATTGAACCTGGGATCTCATATGTGGGAAGCTGGCACTCAACCACTGAGCCACATTGGCTTCCCTGAGTTGGCTTTTTTGTTTGTTTTGCTTGTTGTTTATTTTTGCTTCTCAGGAGGCACCAGGAACCAAACCCGGGACCTCCCATGTTGGAGGCGGGTGCTCAACTGCTTGAGCCACGTCTGCTCCCAACCGTTTTGCTTTTTTAAAGTCTATTTCATCTGATATAAGTATAGCTACTCCGTTTTTCTTTTTGTTTCTGCATGAGTAGAATATCTTTTTCCAGCCTTTCACTTTCAATCTATTTCTAGCCTTAGATCTAAGGTAAGTCTCTTGTAGACAGCATATAGATGGTTCATATTTTCTTATCCATTCCACCAGTCTGTGTCTTTTGATTGGGGATTTAATCCATTAGCACTCAGTGTTATTACTGTAAAGGCAATTCTTATTTCACCCATTTTGACCTTTGGGTTTTATCCGTCATATTTTATTTTCACCACTCTTTTTACACTTTTAGTTGCTTTTACTGACAGAATCTTCATTTCTAGACTCTCTTCTAAGCCTCTCTCTCCTGTCTTTTCTTTTCAGGCTGTAGCACTCCCTTTAGTGTTTCCTGCAAAGCCAGTCTCTTCATTATAAGCTCTCTCAGTTTCTGTTTATCTGTGAATATTCTAAACTCGCCCTCATTTTTGGAAGTCAATCTTGCTGGATATAAGATTCTTGTCTGGCAGTTTTTCTCTTGCAGTATCTTAAATATATCATACAACTGCCTTCCTGCCTCCATAGGTTCTGATGAGAAATTGGCACATAATCTTATTGGGTGTCCCTTATATGTTATGCATTGCTTTTCCCTTGCTGCTCTCAGAACTCTCTCTTTGTCTCTGGCATTTGTCATCCTGATTAGTATGTGTCTCGGAGTTGGTCTGTTTGGATTTATTTGGATGAGTGTACATTGTGCTTCTTGGACACGGATATCTATGTCCTTCAGTAGGGTTGGGAAATTTTCGACCATTATTTCTTCAAATATTCCTTCTGCCCCTTTTCCCTTCTCTTCTCCTCCTGCGACTCCCATGACATGTATGTTTGCATGAAAAAATTTGGAATGGTTCATGAATTTGCGTGTCATCCTTGTACAGGGACCATGCTAATCTTCTCTGTACCATTCCAATTTTAGTATATTTGCTACCAAAGCAAGCACTTAGCCCTAGTTCTTTGAACTCTTTTGTAGCTGGTTTTATCTTCCTAATTGAGCTCTCAATAAACGATATTACTTTACATGTGACGATGGCTTATTATTTTGGTAAGCTATTTTTATTTGTTCTATATCTGGAATTAAGCCAGTAAGTATAATTATTCCCTAGGGCCCAAAGCGAATAATTTCAGCTCGGGGCGTTTTTTTTCCCACAATGCACATAGTAACCAAATCAGATGCCCTTTTTCCATGAAGCGCCACAAACATTCCATCTGAAGCACAGAATATGGTAACCTGTAAATTTGTACAGCAGGTCTCTCTCCAATAGGTTTATAGGAGAATCTGAAGAAAGCAAGAAATCCTGTGCCTCAGTTAGAGGACCTAGCTATATGGGAGCCATCAGGAAAATGAATAAGGAAAAAAGCTGATGCAAAATACCAACGACCTGTATTGGCCTATCACACGCTGGAAAGCAAGAGATTTCCAAAGAAACCACAGAATAAGTAGCACCAGTATCTGTCAGAAAAGACCAGGTTAGATGAGCCTGAGGAAAAAGTATTGACATTTGTTTCACCAGTTTCCACCTCCAAGATTCTCTCTTTCTGTCAGCTTTGGACCATTTGCCAATTATCCCTTAGCTGAGAGTTTGGTCCCTCTGGACTTTCTTGATTCGCTTGTTCCTGCAATTTCTGCATCCCCCTGGAGTCTCTTTCTAACAATCCGTCTTCCAATGTCATGGCTTCTTGCAAGAGCATACTGTTTTCCCTTCTCCCTTTGCACCCTTCATAGGGTCCAGGATAAAAACCATTCCCTTTAGGAGAGAGAGCCTGGGGCTGACTCGGCTTTTGACTCACAGGTTTGGTCTGCTGTGTCCCGAGAGCCCTTCCAGGCCAGGTGGGGCTGCGCCATTGTTTGCCTTGGAGCCTGCAAGGGGCTAAAGATATACAAACCTCCCAATCTCCTCCTCTACTAACAGGGACTGATTGTTGAGGACTCAGAGGGGAGTGGAAATATTTCCTAGCTGGGAAAAGGGAGGGGGCTGCCAGAGAAGACTGGAGGACTGTCTCAGAAAGTTTGATATACAAGGCTCTTAGTCTCTAGACAGGAAGCTCTATCACATTGATCTGGTCTGTGTTGCAACAAATACACTCCGACCAGGAATTGAATTGTGAGCTGCTGAAGAGCGCCATCTCCTGGCAGACCAAGGAAGTGCACATAAGAAAATTAAAAATAAGTAGGAGAGGTTTTTCCTGGCCTCTATAGCCTCCCTGCCCAAGGCCCTAGGAAGCGACTCTACTTCCATTTACTGGGTCCAGTGCCCAGTTCTGAGCAACCAGCAGTACAATCCTAACAATCCAGGTCGAGACAAAAATCAAAGAGCTGCGGTAACCCACAGCCTCCTGCCACTAAATCCCTATAAAAGAGAAAGAGACTGAGCATCTGAGTAAACTACATCCTAACCAGATGCCTAAACAACAGCAAAAAATTACGAGCCATACTAAGAAAATAGAAGGCATGGCCCAAGAAAAGGAATACATCAAAGTCCCAGAAGAGATGCAGAATTTGAGAGAACTAATCAGTGAGATGAGCACAAATTTCCAAAATCAAATTAATGAGTTGAAAGACAATATAGTTAAAGAGATAAATGACATCAAGAAGACATTGAGCGAATGCAAAGAAGAATTTGAAATCCTGAACAGAAAAGTAACAGAGTTCATGGGAATGAAAGACACAATAGGTGAGGTCAAAAACACATTTGAGGCATACAACAGCAGACTGGAAATGATAGAAGAAAGAATAAGTGATAACGAAGACAGAGCAGCTAGAATTGAAGAGAGAAAAGAATGGAAAAAATTGAGCAGGGGCTCAGAGAGTTGAATGGCAACACAAAACGCAACAACATACGTGTCATGGGAGTTCCAGAAGGAGAAGAGAAGGGAAAAGGGGCAGAAAGAGTATTTGAGGAAATAATAGCCGGAAATTTCCCAACTCTCATGAAAGAAATGAACTTACATGTCCAAGAAGCACACCGTACCCCAATCAGAATAAATCTAAATAGACCTATGCCAAGACACATACTACTCAGAATGTCAAATGTCAAAGATAAAGAGAAAATTCTCAGAGCAGCAAGAGAGAAGCAAACGATCACGTACAAGGGACGTCCAGTAAGACTTAGTGCAGATTTCTCTTCAGAAACCATGGAGGTGAGAAGACAGTGGTGTGATACAATTAGGAAACGGAAAGAGAAAAACTGCCAGCCGAGAATCCTTTATCCAGCAAACTGTCCTTCAAATATGAAGGTAAGTATAAAATATTCACAAGCAAACAGAAACGAAGAGAGTTTGCACATAAGAATCCACCTTTGCAGGAAATATTAAAGGAAGCCTTAGAACCTGAAAGAAAAAGACAGGAGAGAGAGGCTTGGCAGAGAGTATAGAAGAAAGAATAGCAGAAAGGATAACCAAAAGAGTAAAAAGAGAGACAAAAACAAGATGACATATGAAAACCAAAGAATAAACTGGAGGAAGTAAATAGTGCATTTACAGTAATATCATTGAATGTGAATGGATTAAACTCCCCAATCAAAAGATACAGGCTGATAGAATGGATAAAAAACAAAACATGAGCCATCCATGTGCGTCTTACAAGAAACTCACCTTAGACTCAGAGATACAAACCGGCTGAAAGTGAAAGGCTGGAAAAAGATACTCCACGTGAATAGTAACCAGAAAAGAGCAGGGGTAGCTATACAAATATCAGACAAAACAGACTTTAAATGCAAAAAAGTTATAAGAGATACAGAAGGCCATTATATATTAATAAAAGGGACGGTCCACCAGGAAGATATAACAGTCATAAATATCTACGCACCTAACCAGGGTGCCCCAAAATACATGAGACAAACTCTGGCAAAACTGAAGGGAGAAACAGACATTTCTACAATAATCGTTGGAGACTTCAACACCCCACTCACATCATTAGATAGAACAAGTAGAGAGAAGATCAACAAGGAAACAGAGAACTTGAACAATATGATAAACGAGTTAGACCTAACTGACATATACAGAACACTGCATCCAAACTCAACGGGTTATACATTCTTCTCAAGTGCCCATGGATCTTTCTCCAGGATAGACCACATGTTAGGTCACAATTCAGCTCTCAATAAATATAAAAAGATTGAAATTATACAAAGCACCTTCTCAGATCATAATGGAATGAAACTAGAAATCAATAACAGACAGGAAAAAAGTAAATTTGCAAATGTGTGGAGCCAGAACAACACACTCCTACATAATCAGTGGGTCAAAGAAGAAATTGCAAGTGAAATCAGTAAATATATTGAGACAAATGAAAATGAGAACACAGCGTATCAAAACTTACGGGATACAGCGAAGGCAGTCTTGAGAGGGAAATTTATAGCCCTAAATGCCTATATTAAAAAACAAGAAAGAGCTAAACTCAAAGATTTAACTGAACAACTAGAGAAACTAGAAAAAGAACAGCAAACCAATCCCAAAGCAAGCAGAAGGAAAGAAATAATAAAGATTAGAGCAGAAACAAATGAAAATGAGAACAGAAAAACAATAGAGAAAATCA
>JAQZBX010105542.1:0-10841 GCA_029593785.1 Cabassous unicinctus
AAGATAATAAACCTAAATACGAAAGCTAAAATTATAAAACTTCCAAAAAAAAATAGGAGAAAATTTTTATGACTTTGGCTTAAGTGAAATTTTCTTAGATAAGACATAAAGACATAAACTATGAAAGAAAAAATTGATAAATCATACCTCATCAAAATTTAAAACTTGTGTTCTTCAAAAGGCACAATTAGAACAATGAAAAGGCAAGCCACAGACTGGGATAAAATATTTATAAAACATAAATATAATAAGGAATTCTTACAACTCCATAATAAGAACACAACCCAATTTTTAAAAAAATAGGCCAAAGATTTTAACAGACAGTTCACCAAAGAAGATATATGAATGACAAATTAGTACATGAAAAGATCTTCAAAATCATTAGTCATCAGGAAAATGCAAATTAAGACTAGAAGGCCTGAAACTTAAAAGATTGTCAATACCAAATGTTCACAAGAGCAACTGGAATGTGGCTGGTAGGAAAGTAAAATGGTACAACTTCTTTGGAAGACAGTTTGATAGTTTCTCATAAAGTTAAACATATAATTACCATAAAATTCAACAATTCAACTCCTAGGTGTTTATGCAAGAGACATGAAGGCATATGTCCACACAAAGACTTGATGACACATATTCATTGCAGCATTAAATCATGTTCAAAGCAGTTTTATTCACAAAGCCAAAAACTGGAAATAATCCAAATGTTCATGAATAGGAAAATGGATAAACAGATTGTGGTATTTCTATACAAATGTAATATTACTCATCAATAGAAAGGAAAGAACGAAGATGGAAAAGATGCACTTCTCCCTATTCCTCCCACTAAATACAGCTAAAACTCTTAGACGTCATATATAAAATATACATAAGAAGACTCTAAAAGGTGGAGAGAAGAAGAAAGACCAGCCAGGGACCTTGGGACCTAAGGAATGACATGGCAGTGAGTTCCCTGGGTTTTCTCTTTGTCTCATTTATCCAGGACTGGATGCCAAAGAAGATGATAACCCAGAAGCAACAACGGGCTCTAATATAAGCAACCCCAATAAAGCTTTCTGGCCAAAGGACCAGAAAGGGGCAACCTAGCAGACAGAAAACTTGTACACAATAATCACCCTATCCCAGTCAACCATGGGAAGAAGCACAACCCCATCCTCACCCCCATGAGCAAAGGCTGAGTGGGGAGCCCAGACTTCCACCCTTGCCTGACTGTTACAAGGCATCCATAACACCCCCCACCAGGATGATGTCAGAGAAGACCAAGTAGAAATCTGGGACTTTCATCCCCACCGAGCAGGAACAAGATACCTCTCTCCCTCCCCACTCGAGTCAGAGGAAGAGGAGCGGAAGGTGGAACTTTGACTATCTTCCACCCACCACAGTGTCAGCAGAGGCCACGTGGGGAGCAGTTACAAGGTGCTCCTCTCCATCCTAGCCAGGTTGGTGTCAGAAAAACCTAATGGGGGGAGCCTGAGCTTCCACCTCCACCTAGCAGAAATGAGGCGATCCTCCCCCTAGGATATCAGTGAAGGGGAGGTGGGAAACCTGGACTTACATCCTCACCTGGCAGTAATGAGGCTGTGTTCCCTTCCCCCACAAGGGTGGTTCAGAGAAGGCCTACTAAACTAGAAAATTTAAATAAGATCCAGAACCTCACAACATAATACCCAAAATGTCCAGAATACAACAACAACAAAAAAATCATTCATCACACCCAGAGCCAGGAAAATCTCAACTTGAATGAAAAAAGACAATTGACAGACCATCACCAAGATGACACAAATGTTGGAATTATCTGACAAGGGATTTTAAAGCAGCCATCGTAAAAAATTTCAATGTACAATTACAAACACACTTGAAACAAATGAAAAAAAAAAATCTTGGCAAAGAAACAGAAGATATAAAAGAACCAAGTGGAATTTTAGAACTGGAAAATATAATAACCAAAATAAAAATCTTCGTGGATGAGCGCAACAGCAGAATGGGAGACAGAAGAAAGAATTAGTGGACTGGAAGAGACCCAATCTGAACAGAGAGAAAATAGAAAGAAAATAAAATGACATGGGGGACCTGAGGGACTATAACAAAAGTGTCACTGGAGTCACTTTTGGAGAGGAGAAAGAGGGTGGGGCTGAAAAAGTTTTCGAAGGAATAATGGCTGAAATTTTCCAAAATATGGCAAAAGACCAATACTTCCAGAGTTAAAATGCTGAGCAAACCCAAAACCTGGTAATCCCAAAGAAATCTATGCCAAGATACATCATAATCAAATTTCTGAAAACTAAAGATAATGAAAAAGTCTTGAGAGAGAAAAACAACACTGTACTTATAGGGGGAAAACAGAATAACAGTGGATTTCTCATCAGCAACCAGGGAGGCCAGAAGCATTTTTCAAGTGCTAAAAGAAAAGAATTGTCAACCCCAAATGCTACATCTGGTGAAGTTATCCTTCAGTAATGAAGGAGAAAGAAAGACATTCTCAGATAAAAGAAAACTAAGAGAATTTGCCATCAGCAGACCTAAAATAGATTTTCCTTTTCATCTTAAGTTTTCTAAATAATATTTGACAGTTGAAATAAAAAGTACAACACTATCCCCAACTCACACCATATATAAAAATTAACTGAGAATGGATCAATGACCTAAACATAAAATCTAAAACCTAACTCTTAAAAGACAACATAGGGTAAATTCTTCATTACCTTGGATTTGGTACAAGCAACAAAAAAAAATTAGATAAATTGGACTTCATCTCAACTAAAAACTTTTGCACATCAAAAGACATTATCAAGAAAGTGAAAAGATAACCTACAGAATGGGAGAAAATAGTTGGAAACCATATATCTAATAAGAGTTTAATATCCAGAATATAAAAGAACTCCTACAACTCAACAATTAAAAGACAATATACCCAAATAAAAAATGGGCTAAGGACTTGAGTGGACATTTCTCCAAAGAAGATATACAAGTGGCCAATAGGCACATGAAAAGATGCCAAACATCATTAGTTAGTGGGGAAATGCAAGTCAAAACCACAATGAGATACCATTTCATACCCACTAGAATGGCTGCTATTTAAAAAATAACAATAACAAAACAAAACAGAAAATAACAAGTGTTGGAGAGAATGTGGAGCAATAGGAACACTCATCCATTGTTGGTGGGGATGTAAAATGGTGCAGCCACTGTGGAAGACAGTTTGGCGGTTCCTCAGAAAGTTAAGTACAGAATCACCATATGACATAGCAATCCCATTTCTAGGTATATAGCCAAAAGAATGGAAAACAGGGACTCAGATATTTGCACACCAATGCTCATAGTGTCATTATACACAATTGCCAAAAGATAGAAGAAACCCAAGTGTCCATCAACCAATGAATGGATAAATAAAATGTATACAGATATACAATGGAATACTATTCAGTCATAAAAAGGAACGAAGTTCCGATACATGCAACAACATGGATGAACGTTGAAGACATCATGTTGAGTGAAATAAGCCAGACACAAAAGGACAAATATTGTGTGACCTCACTGATATGAAATAATAAGAATAAGCAAATTCATAGAGTCAGAATCTAGAATATAGGTTACCAGGGGATATGGTGGGGATAGGGAATGAGGAGTTAATGCTTAAATTGTACAGAGTTTCTATATGGGTTGATCATAAAAGTTTGGTAATGAACCACAACTGTTCATGGATTATTAACACTTTAGAGTAGATTTTTTTGAAAGAGGATAAAGAAAACAGTACCCAAACTACACCCCTAAAAAAGTATTTAACTGTTGTTGCTGTTCACAAAAATTCTTCCAGATGCCAGGTGCTATTAAAAAAGATAAAAAACAAACACAAATTAAATAGGAAAGTCCACATCAAGGTGACCTACTTTAAAGTACCTCCTCTAGTAGAACTGGTGGACAGAATTGTCTTGCCATCCCTTGTAAGTTCAATGGGAAGGCACCAGGACAAAACCAAAAAAAAATTTATTTTTTTATTTTCCAGGAAAGAAAAAAAGGAGAATTACTACTTCCAACTACATAAGGAATTAAAAAAGAAATATTAATTAGTGAGTCAAAGTGAAAATATAAGGCAATGACTGGGCAAACTGTCTTCCCATACCTAAAGGCAGTGCCCTTTAAACTAGCTGACTCACCCAGGGAAGTTCTAAAAATATGAAAAAATAAGCCAGCAGACACCAAGCCCCCATCTCTAGGGGAGAAGGTCCCAGCAATTCAGAGAAGAGTACCACCTGGAAAAGGACCCAGGTATAAGGATAGCAAGAAATTCACTCCTTACCCACACTCACTTGCATAGATCTGTCCGGGGCTGCCTGGGGAAAACGCCACTCACAGGGTGGTACATTGTTTTAAGTCACCATCTCTTGGACTCATTCCATGGAGACTGTAGCTCTGCCTCATCTTTGCATTAGACAGGACTCTTTTGTTCACAAGTAACAGAAAGGCAATTCAAAGTGGCTCTAAAAAAAGGAAATGCCATTTATTGGCTCCTGTAGCTTCTTTTAAGGTTGAGGTTGCCGACCTCAGGTGTGGCTGGATCAAGGGGTTCAAATAATATCATCAGGACTCAGCTGGGCCCTCTCTCTCTCTATGACTGAACTTTGCTTTTCCCTATGTTGGCCTCATTCTTTAATAGGTTTTCTCTAAGTAGGAGCCAATGGAGTCAACAGATGTATAGTCTACCAGTTTGGCAGCCACAGTAAAAAAAAACTTTGTTCTCTCTATTTCCATCAAAGTCCCAGAAGTGAGCCTCTTGGGCTCTCATTAGCCCATCTTGGGCCATGTGTCCACCTCTGAACCAATTACTGTCCATGAGGATGTGAAACTCTCTTTGACCAGCATTCAATGGATAGCAGTAGACAAGGAGAAAAATCATCAGACAGCCTGAGATTCATGAGCAACATTATAGATGGGTAAAAGTGACAACAGGCAAGGAGAACAGGAATCTCTGGCTGAATGAACATGTTTTCAGATTTTTTTCTCCTCAAAATAATAATAACAAGTATTAACCCATTAAACTGAATAAGCTTCCCTGAGGAGTCTGGAGTTGTTGTGAATTGATCTACATATCTAAAGCACTTAGAAGGGGGTCTGGACCAAAATAAGTACTATAGAACTGTCAGCCGTCATCATGGAAGAAAGATACTGGAGAAGGAAAAAGGTCATATCATAATAGGCAGGGTGAGGTACAGAATAGTTTAATCTAAACATTAAAAGAAATCTAACCAAGAGTGGGTGTAGCTCAGTGGTTGAGTGCCTGCTTCCCATATAAAGTCCTGGGTTCAATACCCAGTACCTCTTTTAAAAAATAAAAAATAAAAAAAAAAGGAATGTGACCTAATTTTGTAACAAACTGGTGAAGCAAGATATATTGGTTAAATTACTTTTTGCTTCTTCAATTTGTAGTTTGAGAATCACAAGACTCTTTTAAAACATCTTTTCAGTCACTGATACATGGGGCTTTGGTATAGAATAAATAACCAATATTGGTTCCACGACGGTAGACTGTTACATACTGGAGTCTACTCTCCTACACCAAACCCTAGCCATAGAAACAATAAGAAATATATTCTAAATCAATTAATAACTATGTTCCAAAACTAGAAAGTCAGTGAGTGGTAGAGAGAGAGACCCTGCTAAAAAATAGAACTCATACTAGATTAGATTGAAATGAGAAACTGCATGCTAGAACATCAGCAGGGACTTCTTCCTCAGGAAGGCATACCACCCTGTCCTGAGACATAGTAGACATATGAGAGCCATCTACAGAGAATATACAACACTCACACATCACCACCTTCCTATGTACCTCACCAGCAGTACATCCCACCTGTGGCAGTTTCATATTATTTATGAATTCCAAAAATAATACACCAACCATACCCAACTTTCAGTGAAAACCACACAGCAGTGCCAGTTCCTCTCCCTGACTGGGCTGGGAAGCTGAGGCAGCAGACAGTATAGCAAATAATATCAATTCTGAAAATGAGTGCACAAAAAAAGAATCACTAAACAGCTGAGTTTCCAACACCATAAGGGAGACAACAAACTCAAAAAACTGGAAGAACTTACACCCAATGATACAGAATTAATAAGGCATCAGGGGGAAGCGGGAGTGGCTCAATTGATAGAGTTCCCGTTTACCATATGGGAAGCCCCGGGTTCGCTTCCTGGGGCCTCCTTGTGAGAGCAGGCCGGCCCGCGCAGCGCGGTGGGCTGATGCAGCAGGAGCTCACAGCAAGGGGGAGATAAGCAGACACAGAAAAAACACACACAGCAAATGGACACAGCAAACACAAGCAGCAAGGAGGGGATAAATAAATAAATAAATAAATCTTAAAAATAATAATAATAATAATAAGGCATCAGAATAGGGCTTTAAAATAAGTATAGTTAATTCCCATAGAGATATAAAGGCAGGTAGTAGCACCATGAAATAAGAACTGGAAGTTATTAAATGATGCAACTAGAGATCTTAGAAATGAAAAATTATAATTCTTGAGATTAAAACTCAATGGCCAGATGGACATAGCTGAAGAGTGAATTTGTAAGTTGGAAGTCTAGGCCAAGGAATTCTCTCAAGTGCGTCACAAAGAAATAAGGCTGCATAAAGTGAGGAAGATGAGTTGAGAAACAAAAAGAATGGATTCAGAAGTTCCATTATCCAGCTAAAAGCTCAGGAAAGGGAATAGAAAAAATTGAGGAGAGGCAGTATTTAAGGAAATAATGTTCTTGCAATTTAATCATGAAAGACTGAACTTCCGCTCCCTTCTTTGCTCTCTCTCCTCCCCCCACCAAAATGCCAGCTAAGAAATTTAAAAGAAAGGCATAAACCCACTAGGACAAACAGAACAGCAGATGAGACAAGAGTAGATCAGAGTAGATCTATATTTTGGAAGCTGAAGTTTATTGTCTCACGGTTTTGGAGGCCAGGAGTCCAAAATCAAGGTCTCCCCAGGCCATGGTTTTCCCAGGGTCTGCAGCGTTCTGGTGCTGGCTGGCATCTCTGCCTCATCGCCGCCTGCATCCTTGGTCTCCTCCTGGGGCTTTCTCTGACATCTGGCTTCTGTTTTCTGTGTCTAGTTTTCCTCTGCCTTATAAGGACTCCAGTCATACAGACTAAGGCCCAGCCTGATTCAATGTGGTCTCACCTAAATAGGCTCTTGGAAGATCCTATTCATAAATGAGTCCACACCTTAACTAATAACAGCATCTTCAAAGATCCTAATTACAAACGGGTTCACACCCATGGATTAAGACATGTTTGAACATGTCTTTTGTGGGGGACATAAGTCAATCTCAACACTAAGCGAAAGCCAACACCCTGGAAAATAGGTTCAATAATGCCAATGGTCGGGCATATACCCCCCAAGAGGAAATTAGGAGGTTTGTCTCTGGAGAAACCAACCATCCCAATAAAAAAGACCTATAGGTAACAGACCACTGAGTGTGCCATTATTATGGCCAGATCCCTGCCCAATAACCCTGCAATGAAGTCCCTTATTTTGAAAAGTCCCACCAATGGGCAGAATCACCTTTTAAGTGTCCTACTCTTAAATATGAAGAGGGAGCCAAGGACCATCAGACAGTTAAAAAGAGAAAGGAACTCAGAGAAGACAGGAACAGGAAATTTTTTTAAACTATAATTACCATGCCCAGAAACCAGAGAATATTTAGCGTCCTTGAAACAAGAACAGAGTGCTTTAATTCAATAAACGAGATGGAGAAGAAGTTGAGGAAATCTCTAAGAAAGCAGAGAGAAGAAACGGTGAATAAAGGAGAATCAGATGTTTAAGTCACTGTATTTGGGGGTTTCTTTATTAGAGATCAGCTCATACTTTCACTAATAAAAACTGTCAAAATTCTGAGAGAAATTTATTTCTCACCCAGGATTCTATTCCTAGGCACACTAACAATCAAGTGTGAGTTGAATAATGACATTTTCAGATATCCAAGATCCTTAAAAAATACACCTCCAAAGCACTCCTCAGAAAAGTACTGGAATAATTGCTCATACCAGGCTCCATGTACACTGGTTGCACAATAAACAAATATGTATTTCCTCTCACCCATTATTCTAAATATTCATTCATGAATCACCATGCCTCACATGGGCTCAAGAATTTTGTAATACATTTTTAATCAAATTGTTTCTATAGACAGGGGTCCCACAAAGAAATATCTGCCTGAGACCCCACACACCCCAGAGGCAGTCCTAAGTTAAAGCAAAAGAGACTTTGGTAACAACCCAGATAAAGCAGTGAGGTTTAAGAATCAAGAAGTCAATTGTGAATGCAACTAACATCACTGCTTGAAAGTAGTTAAAATGGGAAACTTTATGTTGTATATATGTTACCACAATAAAAATAAAAATTAAAAAATACAGAACTGTACAACACAAAGAGTGAACCCTAAGATAAACTATGGACTTTAGTTAATAATATAATTATAGGAAGCTGATGTAGCTCAAGTGGTTGAGCGCTTGCTTCCAATATAGGAGAATATAGGAGATCCTAAAAACAACAACAAACAAAGGAAAAAAACAACTTTCATTGGGGAGCTGATGTAGCTTGGTGACTGAGCACCTGCTTCCCATGTATGAAGTCCTAGGTTCAATCCCCAGTACCTCCTTAAAAAAATAATAATATAATTATAATAATATTGGTTCATCAATTCTAACAAGTGTACCACATTAATACAAAATGTTGATAATTGGGAAAACTGATGTGTGTGGTTTAGTATATTACTAAAAGGAAAGCTAAAAAATGTAACATTATGTAAAGCTAAAAAATTTAACAGTGTAGCAAAACCGCATGGGAAACATGAATATGGATAAAATTGCATATAGAAGACCGTTCTTCTTTAAAGCTGAACAAATGTATGTTAATACTACAAGATGTTAATATCAGACAAAAAAAATTATGCTAAGTGAAAGAAACCAGACACAAAGTACTACATATTGTATGATTCTACTTATATAGAATGTAAATATAAATCAATTTATAAAGATGAAACTTAGGACTGTACAACACAGTGAACCCTACTGGAGACAATGGACTATAGTTAATAGTATAAGAATGTTCTTTCATCAATTATAGCAAATGTATGACACTAATACAAAGTGATAATAATAAGGTGGTATATGGGAAAAATACATCTAATGTAAATAATGGATGACAGAACTATTTTAATAATCTTTCAATTATAACAAAGGTAATTTACTGCTTAAAAAAATAGTACAATTATTTTTTTTTAAAGTGCTATCATCAATAGTAGTAACAAATGTTCCACACCAATGCAAGGTGTTAGTGATTGGGTGGTGTATACGAATATTGTATTTTATGCGTGATTGTTTTGTAAGCTCACAACTTCTTTAATAAAAAAATTTAAAATTAAAAAAAAAAAATTAAAAGGGAACTTTGGGAAATGATGGAAATATTCTGTCTTAATCATGATGATGTTTACACAAATATATACATTTGTGAAATCTCATAAAACTGTATATACCTAATTTTTATGTGATGTAAATCACAGCTCAATAAACCTAACTTTTAAAAATTAAAAAAAAAGTCTATCAAATATAACAGTTTTGTATTAATGATGGGTTTTAAATGTAGTTCAGCACAGGGAGGAACAAAGAGACCACCACCAGCAGGCAAAATCTGAAAATTAATCCCGAAATCAGTGTAAGGAATTTGAGCAGTGTAGGATTGCAAGGTACACAGAGCAAAGAGAAGGATAAACAGAGCTTGGGATGGT
Organism: Cabassous unicinctus; assembly: GCA_029593785.1. NCBI lineage: Eukaryota > Metazoa > Chordata > Mammalia > Cingulata > Chlamyphoridae > Cabassous > Cabassous unicinctus. The sequence continues at coordinate 9,775 of JAQZBX010105542.1, forward strand.
TAAAGGGCCTTGGCAAGGATCCCAGAGATAGGGTGGATGGAGTCCACCTCCACACTGAGGACCTTACGGTTCATTTGTCCTTTAACCTTTGCTTCTCCAAGACGGAGTGAGAAGCCCAAGATACCTCGGGCCTGGCCTTCCAGTTCAGCTCTGAAAAAAGAGGCCAGCGATTGGATGTTAAGTCCCTGAGATACAGAGACCAGCAGTAGGGGCTGGAGGAAATGTCAACAAGAGCCAGCTCCAGTGGACATGAACCCAGGGGAGCCAGGACAGGGAGGAAAGAATGTGGTGGATATCCCCTGGAGATTAGAGCAGACAGACTGCACAAGAACAAGAAGTAATTTGGGTATTAAACATGAATATGAGCCCAGTTTTTAATCACAGACTGTTAAAGCTTGCAAAATACCAGTTACAATTTATAAAAGTATATACCAAAAAGAGAGAGAAAAAAAAGGAAGTATATACAACACAACACAGGCTATCTCTGGATAGCAGAATTAAGAATGTTTGCAATTTATTTGTGTACTTTTTGACTTTTGTGCATTTTCTAATTTTTCTGCAATGTACATATATTAGTTGTACAATTTTTAAATTGTTAAAATTGTCCCCAGAGGAAAATAAAAGAATATATGTGACATTTTCTTTAAAAAAAAAAAAAAAAAAAGGAAGAGCCAGCTCTAGAACAAGTAAATCAAAGTAGCTTAGGGAAGCAGATGTGGTTCAGTGGATAGAGCCCCCGTTTACCATATGGGAGGCCCGGGTTCGCGTCCCGAGGCCTCCTTGTGAGGGTACGCCAACCTGAGCGGTGCGGTGGGCTGATGCAGCAACCTCACGGCAGGAAGCGGGTGTGGCGCAATGGATAGCGCACCGTTTACCATATGAGAGGCCCCGGGTTCACTTCCCGGCGCCTCCTTGTGAGGGCAGGCCGGCTCGGGCAGCGCCGTGGGCTGATGCGGCAAGACCTCACAGCAAGGGGGAGATAAGAAGACACAGAGAAGACACGCAGCGAATGGACACAGCAGCACAAGCAGCAAGGGGGGGATAAATAAAATATAATAAATAAATCT
>JAQZBX010105543.1:0-10841 GCA_029593785.1 Cabassous unicinctus
CTCCTTTGCAGTGCCTTGCCTTGCACCCAGCGGTACCAATCACAGCATAAGCCAGGAGCACGTTTTTGCAGGTAAACAATTTAAAAAGGAAAGATATCGCTATTATGATTAAGATTATAACCAGGGTGAAAGAGGCTCCAAGTTCTGAAGTGCCCAGTCCTCCTCCGAGAGCTAAGTACCTCCATTGATGGCCGCCACATTTCACCTTGTAAAAAGGAAGGTGCTGGAAATAGTTAGGTTCATTTGATATGTTATGAGTTGCATGGGCTGTGCGGTCAAAAGGGCTTTTCTAACCTTCTGCTGGTTAAATTTGTATGGGTAAAATGTTATTCAGATAAAAATTTAGAGCTAATATAAAATTCCTAGAGATTTGACGATGTTCTCGCTGGCCATAACATGTCCTGATTCTGACTGTACATTAGACAGAGGTATGGAGATGTTGGTCCTAATTTTAGTTATTCTTTTAAAAAATGCTACATGCCACAAAAACAACCAAGTTTCCTTGTCAGCTACATTGTTTTACTCTGATGCTTCTCTGAACGTGCTTGCTGTCAGCTCCAGGCTACAGCTTCATCTTTAAAAAAAAAAAAAAAAAAGGGAGGGGGGTGGCTTTAAATGAGAAACAAGGCAAGTATATAAATTATGTTCTACCGTCAATTAACATAACACTTGTAAAACTGTAAAAGTGGGACAGGGTCCTTTTGAACATCTTCTAATGGACTTTTTATACCACTACCTCCTTCTGTGGGATATGAATATGTCCTTGTTATCATGTCTATTTTCTGGATGGATAGAGGCTTTTCCTTGTCACAAGGCTTCTGCCGTCACAGTAGCTAAAAACTATTAGACCTTGTTTCCCCCACCTGGGGAATTCCTGTTATTGTCTCAAGTGACAGAGGCTCCCAATTTACTAGAACTGTAACGAAGGAACTTTGCAAGGTCTCACCTATCAACCAAAAGCTTCACTGTCTCTACCATCCTCAAGTGTCAGGAAAGGTAAAATGAACAAACGGTATCTTAAAACTTAAATTAGCTAAATTATTTGAATCCCTCTCTCTTGACCTTGGCCTAGAGTTCTTCCCTTAGCCTTGATGGCCATAAGATCTAGCCCATAGGGAAAGCACCTACTAACCCCCCATGAAATCTTAATGAGAAGACCTATGAGGCTTATTATTTCTGCTTTACCATATTCTGACTTCTTACAATGTGAAATTGCCAATTGTAAGAGACTAATCACATATACCCAGTTCCACCATTGATAGGCTGCCTTTCCTGAGACTCCTCTACAGTGGACTCTACATGACCTTCAACCCAGATACCTAATATACTGAAAGATACATCAGCACAAGACTACTTTAGGACAGGAAGGACGTTATCAAGTCTTACTGATCACCACTATGGCAGCACAGGGAATTGACCCCCAGGTCCACCTGTCACAACTAAAACATGCTCCAAGCCCTCGAGAGGTTACTCCGGTTTTGGATCTCAAGCTAAAATTGACAACATGAGGATTCCACAAGTAGATGGCAATTGATGTAGACAGCTTCTGCCCAAGACGTCAGAACAAATAGATGACATCCAAGATCACGAATCAAGACATACCTGAATTTCCTTATCTTATTTTCTGTCTCTTCCTTTTCACCACCCATCTAAACATTCTCTTATTTATCCTTGTGAGGGTTCGAAGCTTTCTGTGGATATCAGAAAAGATCATGTTCTGAAAGCAAAACCCTTCCTGTGGGTGCAGGACCCTTTGAGTGGATTGGATTCATTTGGGGGGGGCCTTTGATTAGATCACTTCGGTAAGGTGTGAGCCAGGGTGGGTCTTGGTCCTCTTGCTGGAGTCCTTTATAAGTGGAGGACTGAAAACAGAGACAGAATAACCCCAAGAGGCTGAGAGAGAAGTCCTGGAGGCCAGAGGCTAGAATCTGCAGAACAGAGAGGCTCAGAAAGAGGTCCTGGAGAGGCTCAAAGAGAGGAGGCCTGGAGGAGAGGGGAGCGATGAGTCATATGCCTGATCACCTGCAGCTGAGCTTGGGGTGAAAGTAAGCCTGGAGAAGAAGGGAGAGACCCACACAAGCAGATGTCTCCCTGTGCCTTGCCGTGGGAAGAAGTCCAGGATTGCCAGCAGCCAACCTTCAGTGAGACAGCATCTCGGATGATGCCTTGATTCACTTTTGTAACTGGATTTTGTCTAGGTTCTTGACTAAGCCACAAGAAATGAATTTCAATAACACTCTGGGTTAGTTAGGCTAGTAATTTATTAAGGAGTGGTGAGAAGAGAAATGGGAGAAAATAAAGAGCTGATTTATAGACTACAATTTCCCATTATAGATTATAAATGCCCAGGTTTTACTTGCATATTGATCCAGGCAGGGGTGAAGAAGACCAGAATAGGGCATGAACAGGAACCAGGATAGGGCAAAGGCAAGAGAGAGAAGGTTCAGCTTTTGCTCTTGCTTTTTAAACCATTAATTATTCCACCCCTTTGCTAATGGCATGGGAGGAGTACCAGCTGTTTGCTGATTTGATTGATTACCCACCCATCAATCCCCCAGGAGGCCAAAGATAATGTCCCTGGAGAATATCCAGGGCTTCTCCTGGCTTCCAGAGGAAATCTTGTTCCAAATGGCAGACTCTCACGAGGGTCTTCCAGCAGCCATCTTGGGGGTATTGATGTCCACGAGGACTTCTTGCCAGGTTCCAGATCCATCTATTGATTCCCTGTCTAGCCTGCTTCATTCTCCCCTCAGAGAGTTTACACCTTTATTCTTAAAGGGGTACTGAAGGGAGATGGTCATTCTTCTGTACTTACTTCCTGATAGGGACAGTAAGCCCTACCTGAGAAGGTGTAAAACCCTCTGGCTATTCTATCTCAGTTGGAGGAAGATGAATCTGGAATCTTGAGCAAAGCTGGCTGAAATTCCCATATGGCTAACAAGATGTTGATTCTGGAAGAAATAAACTTGATTAGAATCTTGAGGATATATGGTCCCACTAAGAGGATACTGGACCACAAAAGTAGAAAAGGCCAGGTGCCTGTAAAGGCTGCATTTTCCCGAGGCTGGTGGGAAACAGTATTCTTTTAGTCACGTTATGCTGTTGATTAACTCTAGAGAGAAGAGATTGCAATAGACAAAGTGGTTAGGTATAAATTGCTAATTTGAGTTCCTATGGTAGGAGAGGAATGAGAAGAGGCATTGCCCTTTTTCGTTTACAGGAGATGAAAATAGACAAAGTTTCTCAAGGGGTGTCTGGTTTGCCTTCCCCCTAGTAACAGGCATTTGGGCTAAAGTTAGAGGGAACAGTTGGCGTTGATATAGACACTACTTGGCTTTGTCTCTTGAAGAATTATTTCAGGCCATCCAATGACTGGCACGTGCATCCCGTCAGATGGTTCTGATGAGCTGGCACTTTCCTGGGCAGCTGGCTTCACTCGGGGTTAGTGTACCAAGCTGGAAATTGCTTTAACTTTAATAGCTGTGGGAGTGATCACAACTACAGAGTAAAGTTCCTTCCACTTTGGCTCTAATTGAGAGAGAGGCTTGTTTTCTTGCCAAGTTTTGATCAGAACCTGGTTTCCAGGTCCTGGGTGAGGAAAGGTTGTCCATGGACCATCTCAAAGGGGCTAAGCTGAAGTGGGTCTTAGCCACCTCCTTTGCCATTTCCCTTGTGTTGGGAAATGCTTAGCCCTGGCAGGATGGCGTGTGGGCTTGCCAGTCCTCCCCCAGCGTATGAGTGGCACAGGTTCTGAAACAAGGGCTAAGAGGGATACCTGGGTTAAGCACATTCATTAACTACTTAGAAAATGAAGTTTACCAGGACTTTTAACATGTTCAATATCCCTGCATATGATCTAGAATAGAAAAGATATCACCAAAATCATCAGGCATTTATCTAGAATAGGATATAGGTACAGTAGCTAATACTAATAATGTACTACTCAGTGCATAAGTTTTCCTTTGGGCTGTAATTAATAGACTTAAGCTCCAGGTTTGCAATACCTTACATGTTCTCTCTCCATGGGAGCAGGCCTTAATGCCAATTGGGTTTAAGTTCTACTCACAGCACTCTGGTGATCACTGCTCCACTTGGTATGTCCTTCACGCAGCCAGCATGCTGCAGCACCATTGACCCTAGAGAGAAGCTAGTAAAGTAGGTTCCAGTATTCCACTGGCCTTCGGTGCTATGAAACAGTGCCAGTCTGGAGGTGATGTCCATTGTACATTTGGCTATATCAAGCCATTGCTGGCTGCTGCAGGAGTTTGAAACAGCAACGTGGTCTCCATCCACTTCAGGAGCACAGCCAGAGATGTAGTAGATACCTTTACTGTTTTAGGGGTCAGTGACCAACCTAGTCAATAACTCAAATGGAGAGGCACCCTGCAGTGTATTGGAGGTCTGGTTTGAATACACAAGAGAATTTGACAATGCCGAAGTCTATCTCTTGATTTTTATACACTTTTTAAACACTTCCAATGCAATGTGTCTTACTTCTACACTTTTACCATGAAGACGTTAATTAGCAGGTATCTTACTTTAGCAGTACAGGAAAAACAACTCTTAATATAAAGGCATCTGTAAATTATCTTAACTCTTAGTTATAGTTTCTAGTAAGTTTTTATTTTAAAGCAAATTGGGTATCTTTATCAATGAAGCCACAAGAATTTTATTAGTAACAACTTTGCTAAGTTTTCTGCTTTTCTAGCAGTTGAACCAATTCCACTTGTGATTTACATTAAATCCACTCGCAAGGTATTATTGACATTGAAAGACTCATTTTTAGGTTACCTTTCACTGTTATCCGGTTTGTAACAGGTGAACCCCAAATCTGATTTCCTAGGCACAAGCAAACTGACAAAGTTAAAACACAGATTTCAAAGTTGAACACATAGTTAAGCACAGGTTAAAACAGAAGAGAGAATTTTATACCCTTAGCATTTGTAGGAATGCTTTGATCTTAACTGATGGCACCTGAGGTTTCTTATTTTCCAGGAGAGGTTTAGTAATCAATTTGGATCTTGATCTCTATCCACACCTTTTACAGGCACAACGGGGTTTAAACCAAGAAGGCTGTTTCTAGCAGGGAGACAGTCAAAGTTTGGGATGTGCATTAGTCAGGCAAAGGGGCGCTGATGCAAAATACCAGAGGTTGGTTGGGCTTTATAAAGGGTATTTATTTGGGGTAGAAGTCCACAGTTACCAGGCCATAAAGCATAATTTCTTCCCTCACCCAAGTCCATTGCCACGTGTTGGAGCAAGACAGCTGCCGACGTTTGCCAGGGTTCAGGCTTCTTGGGTTCCTCTCTTCCCGAGGCTGCGTTTCTCTCTGGGCTCAGCTCCTCTGGTTCCTCCACAAGGCCAGCTGTAGACTGTTAGGCTCTCTAGGCTTTGCCTCTCTCCACAAGGCCAGCTGTGAACTCTCAGGCGAATGGCTCGTCTCAATCCCGGGGCCTTCTCTCCAACATCAAAACTCCAACATCAAAACTGCAACTCAAAAACTGCCTCCTCTGTCCTTTGCCTTGCCTTTTATATTCGATTCCCCACCCACCAAGGGGTGGAGCTGAACACCCTACTGACGTGGCCCAGTCAAAGCCCTAATCATGACTTAATCATGCCCAGATTAACAGATCAGTTTACAAGCATAATCTAATATAGATTTTTGGAATTCATAATTACATCAAACTGCTAAACGGCTACAAGGTGCATTTCTTCATTTCTTTAAGGAGACATGACATGAGGTTTCTGGCCTTCAGATTCATCTGTCCTCTGCTTTTACACTGGTCTAACTGGAATACAGGGTCTTACACAGAGGCTGCTCTCAGCTATACTGTGGCCACGTGAACCAGTAATAGGCAGAATTTCCTGATTCTTGAGAAAACACTCCTATGAGGGGTTTACTCATAATAATAGGCACCATGCCCATTATTCTAGGAAGAATGGAAATGAAGAAGCACTTTTTAGTCAAGTGATATGGCGTCCCAAAGTCCAAGTCTGACTAAAACGTTCCCCACTGCAAATAATTTGGAGCTGATGCTCTGGTTCCAGCGTCCTGAAATCCAGAGCCTGGGGCTCACAGGTGTCCCTGTGGCCGACCTCTTGGGAGATGCCTGAAACCCCGAAGTTTAGACCAAAGCACCCAAGCCGAACTGGTGGGAGATGCCAACAGTTGCCCCAAACCGACGCATCTGAGAAAAGTCTCGGAGGATGTTTGGCTGCTCTCTGGATGGGTCCAAGGAGTTTCTTGGGGGCCATTCAGAATTACTGCTCTTCTCGGCACCCCTGCATTCCAGGGTCCAAGACTGACTGCACTGTTACCCAAACAGAAGCTCCTGAGATAAATCTCAGGGAACGTTTGGTGCTCTCTGAGTCGAAGCGCCTAAGACGTTTTAGGTCTTGGGGGACATTCAGAGTTATTTCTCTGGTTCCCGCCACCCCAGGAATCAGAGACACTGCCGCTGGACATTTCCGGGGCTGTTGTGGACTTGGGAGACAGACCAAACAGATCTCGGGTCGGTTTCATACTGAAGCTGCCAAGCCAAATACTGCTCCTTCCTGGAGAAGGGGCACAAAGCTTCTTCCTGTTCTTACCGAGGTCTTAAAAAGCAGTTTTATGACTACTGTCTGGGAGTTTCCCAGTTAGACAGCCATTAAGGGATTAGAGATCAATTGTTCTAGCTAACAGGACTTGTGGCCCTGAGGCAATACTTCCTCCCTAGTAAATGCATTTTTAGTTTTACACTTTAAGACATTCCAAAGCATTTTAACACAAACCTGAAATGAGAAATTTGGAAGTAGGAAGGTAAAACCTGGGTAAAGGTTAAGAGTGAGGGGAGCCCTGGCTTGTGTCCCCCTTGGGGAGGGGAACTCCCACCGCATCCATCTTGGCCCTGCTTACCGCCGCCTTCCCACCCCATCCCAGAGCAGGTAGCTGGGTGGGGTCAAATAGGAAGGCAGGTCTGCAAAGGCATGGCCCAGTGGAGAGGGCCCCCAGCTCTGAGTCATCGCCAAGGGGAAAGGGCAGGGCGGCAGAAGGCAATGGCCTGAGGGCAAAGTTGCCTGCCTGCTTGAAAAAGCTGTGCAGCACCCTGCGCTTGGCTGGGGGACCTCTGTCTTGGCAGGGCTCTGCTTTGGCCCCTGCCCTGTGCCCCAGCCCCTCCCAGCTGGGGTCAGATCTCACAAGCCTGGGTGTGTGGTGTGGACACAGAGTGTTCCTGCGTCCCGCATCTTCCCCCCCCGGAATTACATCCTGTGGGGGCTCGTAGGTGAACTCGTTTAAAATGGATAACCAAAAGAGGACATTAAACAGGCTGCAGGCCATAGTCTCACTCACCAATAACCTCCTGGCTGGCTTGCCAAAATATGTAACCGGATTCTGTCTAGGTTCTTGACTAAGCTACAAGAAATGAATTTCAAGAGCACACCGGGTTAGTTAGACCGGGAGTTTAGTAAGGAATGGTGAGAAGAGAAATGGGAGAAAATAACAGATCATAGGTCCCAGGTAGAGAGGAAGGGGCTGAAGAGTGATAGAGGGCTGATTTACAGACCACAATTCCCCATTATTGATTATAAATGCCCAGGTTTTACTTGCATATTGATCCAGGCAGGGGGGAAGAAGACCAGAATAGGGCACGCACAGGAACCAGGGCAGGGCGAAGGCATGAGAGAGAGAGGGAGAGAGAGGGAAAGAGAGGGAGGGAGAGGGAGAGAGGGAGAGGGGGAGAGAGAGGGAGAGAGAGAGGGAGGGAGAAGGAGTTCCAGCTGTTTGCTGTTTTGATTGATTGATTACCCACCCATCAATCCCCCAGAAAGGCCAATAATAAGGGCCCTGGAGACTATCTGGGGCTTCTCCTGGCTTCCAGAGGAAATCTTGTTCTAAATGGCAGACTCTTGTGAGAGTCTTCCAGCAGCCATCTTGGGGGTATCGGTGTCCACGTGGACTTCTTGCCAGGTTCCAGATCCATCTATTGATTCCCTACCTAGCCTGCTTCACTTTTACGGCCTCAGAACTATAAGACTTTAACCTAATAAATTCTCATTATAAAGCCAACACATTTCTGGTACATTGTCCCCAGTAGCCTTTAGCAAACTGAAACAGAAATTGGTATGAGGAGACTGGGGTGCTTCTGCTATGCAAATACCAAAAATTTTAGAATGGTTTATAAATGGGTAAGGGGTAGATTTTGGAAGAATTGTGAGATACTTGTTAGAAGAGGCCTGGAATGCTTTGAAGAGACTGTTAGTAAAAATATAATGCTAAGGTTACTTCTGATGAGGCCTTGGACAGAAATGGTGAATGTGTCATTGCAAGCTGGAAGGAAGGTGATCCTTTCTTTAAAGTGGCAGAGAATTTGGTAAAATTGACTCCTGATGATAGATGGAAGGCAGAGTTTGAAAGTGTCAGGCCTGGATATTTAGCTGAGGAGATTTCCAAACTAAAGGTAGGAAGTGCAGTCTGGTTTCTCCTTGCATCTTATAGCAAAATGCTAGAGGAAATGGATAAGCTGAGAACTGAACTCCTGTGCACAATGAAACCAGAAATTGATGGTTTGGGGAATTTTTTAAAACTTTATTTTTAAAGAAGTTTTAGATTGTAGAAGTTACATTGAAAATATCGGGGATTCCCATATACCCCACCCCCTCCCCCCTCACATTTCCTCTATTAATAACATCTTTCATTAATGTGGCACATTTGTTACAACTGATGAACAAATATTGAAGAATTGCTACTAACCATGGTCTATAGTTTACATTACGGTTTACACTTTGGACCATACAATTTTATAGATTTTGACAAAATGTACAATGGCCTGTGTCTGTTATTGCAATATCATGTATAACAATTCCAATGTCCCCAAAATGCCCCATTTTATCCCTATTCTTCCCTCTCCCTCCTCTCAGAACCTCTGGTGGTCAATATCTTTATATCAAGGTTACAAATTCTTCCATTACAAAAAGAAATCTACTTTGGTTCATAGTTGCATTCCCTACTTACGTTTGTTCATGCCTCAATCTTGAGGATTTGGGGATGGTGATGCCCACTCTGCTTCCGATTGAGAGGGGCTTAGATCCCATGGGGCAGATGGATGGAATTGTCTTGCTTGCAGTTGCAGATACTCTGTTTTTTGGCATGGGCGTTGTCCATCATAATCATTTTGTTAGTTGTCCTGGGCGAGCCTGATGAGCTGGAGAGTAGGAATTGGCTGCAACTCTGCTGGGATTCAGGGCTCAACTGGCATATGAACAGACGGAAGATTTAAGTCTCTGGAACATATAGTTAACGGGTATAGTGCTAATTATAGGTTCAAATAAATGGGGCAGAAGAACCCATGTGTGGGGAAATTACAAATGAATCTAACTCTGTTACATTGAGGGGTAACAGAGAAGCTTCTGGAAAATGAGTCCCCAGAGAATAGAGCCCCACATGAGGATTTAACTGAACATGGAATCAGCCAGTCTTTTCAGTGTAAGTCGGGATTGGAAGTGCAGTTATTCGGGAAGGATTTATGGAAAGTCTTAGTGTTTGGTGGCTTGGACCCCTATTTCCTGTGTAAGAAACAATCAATTTTTTTGTGAGATTGTATGAACTGAACCACTGCCAGCCTGGACTAAAAGGGACAGAAAAAGGAGATATTGAAGGAGAAATGACTTCAAGGGCAGAACTGTGGAAGCTGAGGTCTGGACTTAAGACATCTTCTCGGCCAAGAGAGAGACCCTAGCCATGTATGTGGAAAGGGTAAGCTTGCCTCAGCACTTGGAGGAGGGTCTTCTCAGGAGAGTGCAGCTGCCCCAGGCTTCAGAGAGGGTGGAGCACAGTCCTCAGAGATTGGGGAGAGTGTGGTTATCACCCCAGTGTTTTTGGAGGGTGAGGCCGAGAGCTCAGCTGCCCCCCAAATGCTTGATGAGGGTGGGGCCAAGATGGCTGCTGGGCAAGCCCTTGGAAGGGGTGGGACTCCCACTCCATGAGGCCTCAAGGACAAGAAACCTTGGTTCTGTAGGTTACTCTCAGACTTTGAAATATAATGAAGTATGCTCTGCAGGTTTTTGGAACTGTTTGGGACCTGTGACCCTTGTTTTTCTTACAATTTCTCCCTATGGCAATTGGAATGTTTATCCTGTGACTGTCCCTCCTTGGTATATTGGAAGCAGATAACTTGTTTTGTAAGTTTTACAGGTCCACATCTAGAGGGGAATTTTGCCCCAAGACAGACTGCATGCCTATAACTGATTTTGATGAGATTTTGTACTTAATACAAAATATTAAATATTGTGCTGGAATTAATGTATTTTGCATATGAAAAAAAAACATGTATTTTGGGGGCCCAGAGGGTGGAATATGCAGGTTGAGTCTTTTGTGGACCCCAGGAAATCCTGTCCCTAAAGTGAACCCATTTCTGCCTGTAAACCTATTGTATGTGGAACCTTTTGGTTATGTTCAGTGAAGGGCCTTTGATTAAATTGTGGGGCTCAGGTGGGTCCTAATCCTTTTACTGGAGTCCTGTACAAATGGACTGAAAAGCTGGAAAGACAGAAACCCTGAGTGGCTGAGAGAGGTCCCAGAGGCAGGAATCAGCAGAGCACAGAGGCACAGAAAGAGGCCCCTGAGATACTTAGAGAGAAGGCTCATGGAGAGCAAGAAGCTGAAGCCATGGTGCCCAGAGGAGAGGAGAGACAAGCAGATAATGCGTGCACCCGATCGCCCACAGGTAACCTCAGGGAGAAAGTGAGCCTGGAGGGGAAGGCAGAGGTGGGCAGAGCCGCCATTGTGCCTTGCCACGTGACAGGAGTGAGACAGCATCTCTGATAATACCTTGATTTGGACATTTCCACAGCCTCTGAAC
>JAQZBX010105544.1:0-10838 GCA_029593785.1 Cabassous unicinctus
CTATGAAGGAAGGTTGTTTTTTTCTGAGTTGTTTCTTTGTTGTTCTTTTGCTTCTTGTTTGTTGTTTTTCCTTTCTTTGTTTCCTTTTTTCCCCTTTTACTTATTTTTCAACATACTTTATTTCTATTCTTTTCTATGTTTTTCTGTCTTCTGACTTATGTTGCTTCTCATCCACTCTACCACTTCTTGTTTGGTCTTCATTTTTCCATTTTTTCTCTCTCCTTTTTTTATTTCTTTACTTCTATTCTCTTCTCATCTGTCTGACCTTTTAATTCATTCTAACTTTTTCCTATTTTCTTTCTTGTTATCTATATATTTTCTAATCTGTCAGACTTTAATTGATTCCAGTTTTCCTCTCTATTTTGTCTCATGTTTTAATTTTTTCTATTCCACCACTTTTTATTCTTATTCTTTTGTATTTTTATGTTTTTTTTACTCATATTACTTAATTTATGAGCTCTTGCATGGCTCTTTTCTACCTTTTTTGTATTATTATTACTATCATTTTTTTACTCTTCTTTATCTCTTTACTTTTCTCTGGTCCTAATATTTTTTTCACAGGAACACAGACAACTGCAGGGATATAGAATAAGAGGAAGCAAGTATCAAAAATTAACCTTACCAAAAACAAAGAAAGAGCAAAATAAAATCCTAAAGTAGTAGGAGAAGTTAACCAACCAAATAAGACCATCAAAATAAACAGATGCCCAGACACCAAGAAAAAATTATAAGCCCTACTAACAAACAGGAAAACATGGCTCAGTATAATGAAAAGAAAACTTTAAAAAAAAAAAGGAGGAAATGCAGAATGTGGAACAACTAATCAAGGATGTCCAAAAAAATATCATGAATCAACTCAATGAAGTGAAGGAAGAGAAAAAAGATAATAAGAAGACACAGGGGAACATACTGAAGAAATTGTAAAACATACATAAAAACATAATGGACCTGATGGTGATGAATGGCACAATGCAAGAAATAAAAAATACACTGGAAGCACATAAGAGCAGATTTGAACAGGCAGAGGAAAGACTCAGTGATATGGAAGACAGTACAGCTGAAATCAGACAGATAGTAGAACAGATAGATAAAAAGAAAAAATTCAGCATGGATTGAGGGATTTGAATGACAACACAAAATGCACAAACAAATGCATTATTGGCCTCCCAGAAGGAGAAGAGAAGGGAAAGGGGACAGAAGGATTATTGGAGGAAATAATGACTGAAAATTTTCCAGCTGTATTGAGGTACATGGATGTACATGCCCAAGAAACACAGCAAACCCACAAACAATATAAATCCTAACAGCCTTACCCCAAGACATATACTTGTCAAATTGTCCAATACTTAAGAAAAAGAGGGACTACTGAAAGCAGCAAGAGAAAAGAAATCCATCACACACAAGGGAAGCTCAATAAGATTAAGTGCTGATTTCTCAACTGAAACCATGGAGGCAAGCAGGCAGTAATATGACATAGTTAAAGTTTTAAAAGAAAAAAAAGTTCTAGCCAAGAATTCTCTATCCAACAAAGCTGGCATTCAAAAATGTTGGAGAATTCATAATATGCACAGATAAACAGAAATTAAGAGAGTACGTCAATAAGAAACTTGCCTTTCAAGAAATACTAAAGGGAGTCCAGCAGGTTGAAAGGATAAAACAGGAGAAAGAGAGTTGGCAGAAAGTGTAAGAATAATTAAACAGATAAAAGGAGAAAAACAACATATGGCATACTTAAACCTAAAGAAAATATGGCTATTGTAAGTAATTCCTTGACAATAATAACATTGAATGTTCATGGTTTAAAGTCTCCAATCAGGAGACATAGATTGGCAGAATGGATAAGGAAATATGACCCATCCATATGCTGTGTACAAGAAACTCACCTTAGATCCAGGATGCAAGAAGGCTGAAAGTGAATGGTTGAAAAACCATTTTACATGCAAACAATAATCAGAAAAGGGCAGGAGTAGCTATAGCAATATAGAACAAAATAGACTTAAATGCAAAATTATTTTAAGAGACCAAGAAGGATACTATATAGTAATAAAAGTGATAATCTATCAAGAAGAAAAAACAATCATAAACATTTATGCATCTAACCAGGGCACCTTAAAATGCACGAGGTAAACATTGGAAAACTAAGTGGAGAAATAAACACCTCTACAGTTATTTTGGGGGACTTTAATACACCATTATCACCATTACACAGAACATCTTGACAGAGTATCAAAAAAGAAACGGACACCTTGAATAATACATTATAGGATCTGGACCTAATTGATATATTTAGAATATTATACCCAAATACAATAGGATATACATTCTTCTTGAGCTTACATGGATCAATCTCCAGGATAGACCACATGCTAGGCCACAGAAAGTTTTAGCTAAAAAATAATAGTACATTAAATTTAACTCAATCTGAAATGCTGTTAAAATTCTGAAGAACTGACAATCACATTATCAGGTTAACATGGGACACATATTGATCAATCAGAAAGAAGAAAATACATCTCTTCTTCAGCCAGCCAAATTTTTCAGGGGAATTCAACAAAACCTTTATCAGAGTTCCCAGTTGGCAGTCCTCCTTATGTAATACAGACTTCCCAAACCCCACTGCTCTGTGAGCCAACTCTTATAATAAAATCTCCTAATATATGTATATATGATACAGAGAATGTGTATATATATAAATAGAGTCTCTTTGAGAGACTCTAATACAGGCAGTATTTTAAATAAACCTACATTTCATATAAACTTGTATTAAAACATTCTTATGAGCTTTAAATATTGAGATATGTATTCACAACATTCATTAAAATAAAAATGTTTTTATTAAGTTGAGTGTAAAATGGGACAATATTAGTGATGAATGTGACATTGGAATTTATATGTATACGACATTCATGTGTTATTAATAATAGAAAAAAATAGGAAAAATTTAAACAAGGCATATTTAGGAAGTTGTCAAAGAGTTTTTTTGTGTGTGATGGAGGCTAAATCAACTAAATTCCAGAGAATAAGAAGCCCTTCCAAGGTGTGTGCTGACCAAGAACCAGTTTGCTCCCTGAAGGCGGCATGAAGAAGATCTGGTCATGCATTAGCAGAGAGGCTTTGTGGGTTAAGGAAATTCCAGCAAACACTTGAAAGACTCTGCATGTTGGGGTGAGGTGATCAGAATGAATACCAATTCGGAAGTAATTCTATCCACAAAATCCCAGCAAGGACCATTTGAGGGCATGGAGCCAGGGGGCTTCTTTTTAATTAATTTTATGTGCTTAATGTGTTGTTCAAAGTTTAAAAACTCCCTTAGGTAGCCAACTTTGAGGTTTTATTTTATTTTGTTTTTTGTCTGTTATATTTATTTTCCTTTCAGGCTTACATATTCCAGCTTACTCAGTGCCCCAATGACCCACACTCTTTTTGAGCTGGAATACCTGCCTCATCATACCATTTCTCCTTGCTCTGCTCGTGCTCTTCTGGGACCTTGCCAGTGGTGCAAATGCTGCACCACTGGAGAGCCACTGCTCATGGGTCCTTTTTGTTTCTTTAAAATCTTGCCACTTGGATTTAGAACACTGAGGATTTATTTGCTCTGAAATTATCAACAGTATTCCTAATAATTTCCTTGTGAGAATTATCAGGATCATCTCAGGATTCTGCCAATTTACTTTCTTTCCTCAGCACTATTCAGAGACAACAATAAGTCTGGGTCTCCTAAGCTTTAGATAGTTTACATTTTGCCATATTAACTCTTTTCTTTGTTCTTTCTATGGTGTCTTTTTTCATACCTACAACAATTGCTTTACCAGTAATTGATAACATTAAGGATGTTTCAGATAATTTTGGTGACTTTGTTTTGTGTTTGTGATAGGTGAACTTTTTCATCTTGTTTATCTTGAACTTCTTTTCAGTTATATTACATATATATTTAATTGAATTATAATTTATAAACATATATATATACACACATATATAGCATTTTAAATTTTCTTCTCTAAAGGCTATTGCTCTTATTATCATGATATAATAACCTTCAAATATCATTGATCCAACACTGTCACAAAGAACACTTTTAGTTACTTGAGCTTTCTCAAATTTTCAATACCCATATTCTACTCTTATCTCTTCAATATAAGTTATTATCCATCTAATTAATCACAATATATGGACTAAATATTTACCAAAAACAAAGCTTTAAAGTTACTTTTCTTCTCTAGATGGGCGTTGTCATCATCATCTCCTTGTTAGTTTTCCTGGGTGAGTCCAATGAACTGGAGAGTAGGTGTTGCAACTCTGCTGAGATTCATGGCTCATCTGGCATTTTGACAGACCCCCAACTCCACTTCCCCATATATTTAATTGTAGGCAATTTATCCTTGTTAGATTTTGGTTACATCTCATTAACTGTTCCCAAATATTTGATGAATTATCTGACAGTCAGTAAATTAATTTTTCTCAAAGAATATGCACTCAGACATCCCTATTTATCTTATTTGGAACCACAAAGATCTTTTTCCTTGTGACAATGTCCTATGACCACTATGTTTCCATTTGCCATCCTCTATACTATGGGATCACCATCACCCCATGTCTGTGCACACAGTTAACAGGTGGCTTGTGGGTGAGTGGACTGGTCTATTCTTCTGTCCATACAAGCAACATGTTCAGGCCCCCCTTCACAGAGTCCAATGTGATCCATCAATTTTTCTGTTATGTCCGTCAAGTTATGTGTATCCCATTTCAGAACATCCAGTTTCCTGAATCTGTGGCCCTGGGTGTAAGTACTTTTCTTCTCTTACTTGATTTTGTCATCTTAGCCATCTCATATATTAACATCTTTTTAACTGTGCTCCAGATGCAATCTCGTAAAGCTCAAAGCAAAGGCTTATCCACCTGATTTGCCCAGATAGCTGCTTTTATTTTATTTTTCATTTCTGAATTGTTTGCTTGTTTGGGCCCCATATCAAATCCATCAACAATTCGGACACTGTTGACAGCCCTTTTCTACACTATGGTTCCTCTTCTCATAAATCCCATCATTTTTAGCCTAGGGAACAGGGAAATTAAGTGTGCCATGGATATTTCTGGATACCCAAAGGAATATTTTTTTTCATTTGATTGGAAACAGCTTTTAAATAATAAGAGTGGAATAAAGTATATAAAATCACTATCTCTACATTCATATAAGATTAAAATGCTGGTCAACTGGTTGTTTTGATATAAAATTGGTGATGTACAATTTATGTAATTAATATTTTCACATAAAAGTTGCATGATTAAAATATATTGTTATTTTGTACTCACTTTTAAAAAAATGTTTACTATTATATATTTTAAAAGTAAACATTGGGGATGTATTCTTATATCCATGTTATTCTAAATGAAGAGAGGTCAAGAATCACAATGATTTCTGGAACAAAGCTGGGATGAAAATCAAGATTTATATTACTGAAAATATATGTTCTGAAATCTGTTTTTACAATGTAATATAATTTTTGTTAATGTTTAAGAACATAAAATATAGATAGGTAGATAGATAATAGATAATAGTCAGATAGATAATAGATTTACAGATACATGGATAAAAGATTAGATAGATAGATAGATAGATAGATAGATAGATAGATAGATTCTAGTATTAAATACTCTTTATTTCAGTATACTTATGCATTATATTCTGAACATTAACTCTGTAATTCTTCTAGAAAATTATACAAAAAATACATATATAAATAGATTCATTTATATTTATAACCATATACAACATGAAATCTATTTCAGAATTTCTATCTGTCATAGAGAAGGAGATGCAGGAAGAAACAAAGCTGTCAGTACTTATAATAAGGAAAAATAGATCATCTGTCTTGTAGCCATTCAAACAAAAAATTAAAACAAGGAATGTATAAAAAAGAATATTGTATAAAACAAATAATTCTGATGAAGTTTCAACGCTTAAAATAATTAATAAAATCTAGATAGACAAAGGCCAAAATAAATAATAAAGTTACTGAATTCAGGCATTGATATTTTTGAAAATGAGATAGGAAATTAAAAAATGGGTGAATTAAAGGGAATCTGAATGTTTGGTACACTAGAAGCTGTTGATGATGGTAGATAAGACAAGAAAACCCAGAGGTTATTCATGATTCCTAACAGAGAAAAGAGCAATAGAATTTCCTCTCAATACCATTTAAATCCTGGTTGTACAGTAATTGTCTATGTGCTATTTAATTTATGTACAATTAAATGGTTTCATTCCAGGTGGGAGAAGAATTTACACAGAGGAAAAATGACTTTTGTGTTTCCATGCTGTGTAATATGAAATATTTAACAAGTTAAATAATTAAATATCAAATTGAACAAACTACGGCAATTTGGTAAAGACTGAAGCAATTTTCCTTCAGATACAATTATTATATAAAACTTAACTAATATTGAATGTGATATATGTGTGTTATACATGTGCTTCATTAATTCTAATACATTTGTTGTCAAATCAATCTCATTCTCTTTGTTGTTTTATTTGCCTCAAAGTATCAATGAAAATTGCTTAAGTATAACAAACTTATTTTTTGTTGTTCTAACAACTGAATTGTCCCCTATAGCACCCACCATACATTATTTATATATTCCCAAATCCATGAATAACTAGTCATCGAAATCCCATATTACTAAATGACATTTTTTTTCAATAAAGCAAAAACATTATGCTTAGTCCATATCCTTGCCAAAACACCAAAACCCAGCTTTACGTTTTTGCCATTGTCATCCTTCTAATACTTTGTCTCATTTTGACTACGATTCCATGTAACAGATTGACAGTGAATTTGAGCTTCTCATAATTAATAGCCATATTAGAATTATATTTTGAATATTAAAATATAAAAAATAATGTTGTTATATCTTTATTGTGTTTCTAAATATAACCTTTGATTTGAGAATATTTTTGTCAACATTTAATAGCACATTTATACCTTCCAAATTTGGAGCTTGGGAAACCATCTCCTATTGCTCCATTCATTTATTAAATTTGCCTTTATGTCTCTTTGAACAGGAAACTTTTACATTAATATCAAGGAATTCTTTCCCTCTATATTGTAGATTTATATGTTGTTTAGGGTGGTTTTAACCACCTTAAGTTTTCAAAGTTATATATATTTTTTCTATTAGCTCTGTAGTTTTAATGTTCAAATTTAGGGTTTTAGTCTATCTGGAATATAACTTATAAAACAGGAAATAACCGCCTGGGGTTCCAGTTTTCTTTTTAATTTATTTCTCTTTTGCTTCATTGCAGGTCTTGGATTAAGGTATAAATTACCTTGAAAAAATATATATAGTTCTATATATATAGTTCTTGATATATTTATTCTTGCATCAACACCATATTGCATTATATTGTACTTGGTAATAACAATATATGTTAAGGTAATTGACCTCCTTCAAAAGATAAGTGATCCAATACATAGGTCATTGTGTTACCATGTTTGTTTTAGGATGAGATTTGTCAGATCCTTACATATATAACTGCATTTCAGATTGTAAACCCATTTAATTTATAAATATTTTTGAGCAGACATTAATTATGCTATTTTTGTCCTATCTGTAAAGTGAAATATCCTTTAATAAACATTTATATTTTTCTAGAGTACTCTTTTATACTTTACTGGAAATTTTTAAAACATTTTATTTACTCTAAATAACATGCAATCACATGACATAAATATATAATATAGTTTTAATTTCACTAAGTTAATATGAATTTTATTTCTATTTGATCTAGTTTAAATTATGCTGAAAATAATAAAATTTAAACAAAGTTTAATTATTTCTTTACAATTATTTAAACTAATTGTTCAAAGATTAACAACTTTATGAGTACTGAGTGATTATCATTATTGCAATTGCTGTTGTTATAGCTGTTATTATGATTAATTTTGTTATTATTACAAGGCTGATATGATGGAGTCGAGGTCAAGGAGTGATATGAACACATAGCCCCACTTTCTCTAAGAAAGGTAAAGCACGTACACTATCTAATTAAAAGTTTTATCAAATAGCCTAGAGCTGCCATATAAGCTCTGATTTGAAATGTGTATTTGTTCTTCTCATAGACTGGATAATTCCAACATTACTGAATATTTCAACTAAAACAGATTAAGTTATTCAGTTTTTTCATATATATATATTCAGATTCTGAAGTAATATGTTTTAATTGCAATAAAAAGAATACATTTTAATTTTAATTTCCAATTATAAAATAATAAAAATTGTAAGAGCTATATATATTTATCATTTCCTGATTTTATTTTCATTCCTTCTAACTACCACCTGTACAAATTCAGTCTCAGGCTCAGTACAGTGTTAATAGAAACCATGCTGTTCATTCCCCTTTGAAATTTCAAAACGACCTTTGCCAAATTATATTCCATTGAATGAATATCACATTTTATTTATCCATTCATCAGCTGATGGCTTTTTTCCCATACATTTTGCTACTATGCATAGTACTTCTATAAAAAAGTTACGTGCAAGGTTTTACATGCACATACGTTTTCATTTATCTTGGGTATATACCAAGGAGTAGATGCTGATTGAAATGGTGGACCAATGTTTAAATTTTCAGAAATCCCAGAATTTCCCAAAGCAACTGCATCATTCATGATTCTCACCATCAGTGTATTAGTGTTTCAATTTCTCCACATTCTTTTTAACCCCTGGCAGATAATAATTTGTCTTTTTATTTTAACCATCCTCCTAGATGTGAAGCACTATCTCATTGTGGGTTTGTAATTTTTTTTATTAGAGAAGTTGTGAGGTTACAAAACATTCATGCATAATGTGCAAAATTCCCATACATACCCCCTTCATCAACACCATACATTGTTGAGGAATATTTATTATAGATTGTTTAAAAACATGATCAGATTACTACCACTAAATATGGTCCATAGCATACACTTGGAACATTTTTCCTATACACCTCTTATTATTAACACTATGTATTAGTATTATACTGTTGTCATAGTTCATGGGAAAACACTCTCATATTTTTATTGTTAACCCTGGTCCATCTTTCACCACATGGTTCGCTGTGCTATACAGTCCACTGCCTTGTACATTCTATCCAAAGTGGCTTTCACTTTCATCACGGAGTTGTACAGTCATGGCCCCAGTAAACCTTTAAATATTTCCCTTAATCCAAAAGCACACATCAAGCAAGGAATAGGCAAACAAAATGTGATATATACATATGATGGAATACTATGCTGTTGTAGAAGAAATAGAATTTGATATGTGATAACATGGATAAACCCTGAGGACATTATGCTAAAAGACATAAGCCTCACACAAAAGGACAAATACTGTATAGTCTCACTAATATTAATTAAATATAAAGAATAAACACATGGGGTTAAAATTTAGACTATAGGTTACTAGGAGATAGGATGAGGACTGAGAATGGGTACTGATGTGTAATGTATGTAGAATTTTCAATTAGTTTGACTGTAAAAGTGTGGAAATGGATAGAGTTGATGGGGACATATTATAGTGAGTATAACTAAGAGGGCTGGCTCATTATGGATTTGATGAGTATTTCTTTGGTAGCTAATTATTTTGATGCTCTTTTTATGCATATATTGACTATTTGTAAATCTGAAATGGAGAAACATGTGTTCTAATTCTTTGCTCATTTTAACTGAGTTGTTTGGTTTTTTTTATTATTGAGTTGTAAGAATTCCTCCTATGCTCTAAATGCAGTCACTTACAAGACATGATTAGCAAATATTTTCTCCCAGTATATTGGTTGTCTTTTCACTATTTTGATGACATCCTTTTAAACACACAAAAAAGCTTAAATTTTTATGAAATCAATGTATATTTTTCTCCTTTGCATGTTTTTAAATTATATCGGAATTTTGGCCTAGTCCATAGTTACATTCCTATAATTTCTTCTGAAAAATTCATTGTTTTTTGCTGACATTTTGTAATAGTGTCCATTTTGAATTACTTTTTGTATGTTATTAGAGGAAGGGATCCAACTTCATTCTTTGCATATGGATAACCAGTTGTCCCAGAAACATTTTTTGGAAATATTATTATTTCCCCCACTGAATTTCTTTAGCTCTCTTGTCAAAAGAAAATTGACTGTAAAGGGTTTAATTCTGAATTATCAATTCTTTTTCATTGACCTATATACTTTTCCATATATTACAACTACATTGTCTTTATTCCTTTATCTTTCCAGTACTTTTTGAAATTAGGAAGTATGTCCTCTTCATATTTTATTTCATTTTTAAAGATTGTTTTGGTTATCTGGGTCCCTTGACTTTCCTTATTGATTTTAGGATCATTTTATACAATTCCACACACACACACACAAAGAGAAAACACTGCAAGGATTTTTATATGCATTACATTGAAACTGTAGGTAAACTTGAGGAGTAGTCAGCTCTATGCATTCCTTCTTACAGCTGAGTAATATTCCATTGTATGTATATACGAGTTTGCTTATCCATTCACATGTTGATGGACATTTGGGTTGTTTCCAACTTTTGACAATAGTGAATACTGATGCTATGAACATTGATGTGCATATATCTGTTCGTGTCCCTGCTTTCAATTCTTCTGGGTATATATCCAGTAGTGGGATTGCTGAATCATATGGCAGATCTATAGTTAGCTCCCTGAGGTACCGCCAGACTGTCCTCCACAAAGGTTGCACCAATCGGCATTACCATTACCAAGGTATAATTGTTCCCATTCCTCCACATTCTCTCCAAAACTTGTAGTTCTCTGTTTAATGGATGTAAGGTCATATCTAATTGAAGTTTTGA
>JAQZBX010105545.1:0-10232 GCA_029593785.1 Cabassous unicinctus
ACCAATGTCAGTTGCCATGTGGTGAAACAAGATGCTTGCTGACCTTTGCCTGGTCCCTCCTTCCCCTCTGGGCTTCCAGTTCTCTCTCTCCTGGCATAGGGCTCATTTCTTTCCAGGCCTTCAGTATCAGTCTGAGCTGCTGTGGTCGCTTCCCAAAGTCAGCTGCAAACTATCAGGTTAATGGCTCATCTCTCCTCAGTGCCTCAAGATCAAAAATGACAAAGCTCTCTCTCTCCCCATGTGTCTCCTTGAGTGTCTGTTTATATCATACCCAGCAGAGTGTCGGGATTCAACCTGAGTCATACCTATCTGATGAAGTCAAATAAAAAAAAGCCCTCAAAGTGATTTTAACAGGTGATCTAATCAAAGTCCCCCCAAATGAATTTAACTTAATAAAAAGGTATCATAAGCAGAAGAACAGATTCATTTACAAATATGATCTTTTGGGGATTCTGAAATAATCTCAAACTGCCACACTAGACTAAGATTCAATTTTATGAGTATAAGCTTCAATAGTACAAACATTGGTATCAAGGGCATGGTGTATTGGTCTGTCGTCTTTTGCTAGGCACTGCCCATATACTGTAGAGATTCTTGCCACTCTATTAGAGAATGTAGCAGTACTCCCCAGGATGGGAACTTAATAATTTTTTATTACTATGTGGGTCTCTGCCCACTGAGATAACATCCTATGACCACATGAACACATTTATATTCCATGAAGGCATGCTCCAGATGCATCCTTCCCCACATATCCCTCAAAAATGATACCTTCCACCAGTGATCCTCCCTTCCATAGTTGTAACTTTCTGTAATCCAAAACCTCCTAATAAAGGAAGCCAAAAATATTTCTTGCATTATGCCTTTCATCCCATAAGATATGTTATCTTTTATGTATGTTTACAAATTCTTCTGTATCTTCTTACTTTTTTTCACTTTATTTTCAAAGAAGCTTTAGGTTACAGAAAAGTCACATTGAAAATATAGGGGATTCTAATATATTCCTTCCCCCCTCAAATTTTCTGCTATTGATAACATCCTACAGGAGTATGTACATTTCTTCCAATTGAACAAATATTGAAGCATTGTTGCTAAACATGTTCAATAGTTTAGGTTATGGTTTACAGTTTGCACTGCACAATTTTATAGGTTTTGACAAAAAGTATAATGGCCTGTATTCATCATTGGAAAATCATGCAAAACAATTTGAGTGCCTTAAAAATGTCATATATTCCACCTATTCTTCTCTCTCCCTCCCCTTGGATCCTATGGCAACCACTAAGTTTCATGTTTTCAAGAATAACATCCATAGATATATGCATTAATATTGAGGGGTTCACAAACTGGTTTGCCTTCTTCTATTAGACATTGCCTATGTACACAAGAGATTCTTGCCCCTCTATTTGAGAATGTAGCAGGACTCTCCAGGATGGGAGTTTAATAGTTTGTTGTTTATTGTGTGGGTCTCCACCCTCTGAGATAACAACCCCTAACCACATGAGCACATTCATAGTCCATCAAATTATGCCCCAGTTGTACACTTTCCCACCTATGTCCCAATAACTTACACCCTGCACCAGAGACTCTCTCCCACCATATTTGCCAAAAGAACATTCCCACACTTGCAGTTTCAACCATAGACTTACAAATCCCAAGAGTTCACCTGTTCATTTCTCCAACCGTGCCCCAGTTCCATGAATAGTCCAGTCCAACCCCCCAACCTGCTAACCATCATATTCCAGCACTCTCAGCCCCACTCACAAACTTACTCTTGGAGGTGACTGAATGCTGGTCTTCCAGGCAAATCACTTCCATGGATACCCTCTCCCTTTGAGCTGGCTGTGTGCTGCCTTGTGTGCCTTATCTCCCAAGCTTCCCTTTCCCCCTGCCAACTGGGTCCCCCCTCTCTAGCTGCCCTTTCCAAGTGTCCCCAAAGTCCTGCAGCTTCCCATCTGCAATTTCTTGAGGAGAGCAGCCTTCTATTCCCTACTCTTCATCTTCAATGTACTTTTTTTAGTTTTGCATTGTTATGATTTTTGATAAGGCTTTAAAAATTTTGTTGATAGTCCTATTAAATCATCCAACTTTGACCAAAAATATTACTTTTCTGCCATCTCTCTGTACTCTTTATACTTTTAAAGATTTTGTCACACATTTTCTTCATTTTAATAACTAGTTATTTATTATAGGACAAATTACTTTCTTTTCCCTTAATAAAAATTAATTCTATATACTTTACATACTTAAGTTACCAAAATGATTTTGGAAATTATCTCTAAACATTTTACTCCTTACAATTGCCATAAAAATCCAACATGTCACGACAATGGCAATTCAGTTAAATGTGAACGTATTTTTCTTTTTTCATTTTAAATACTTAGTAGGTGCAGCATTAGCATATTTGGTCAATAAATCTGTCTAAATTTAGGAAGCATGCACATAAAACAAAACTGTCAGAAATGTTGCTTTTTTCAGTTTACTTTCAGTATTTCTTTACCTAGACCATGGCTCATTCCCCCCTGAGCTCAGATGGAAGGTTGTCAAGGGCCCCCTCCCCTCCCACACACAGTGAGCACCTGGCAGGGATTTCTTGGGGGAAGGTTCCAAAGGAAAAAATGCTGGAGGATGGGCCTCAACCTCCCACCAACCCTTCTTAGGCAGTCCCCTGGCGGGCTTCTGCCACGCTTGCAGCTCTCTGAGCCCTGGACTGGAAACTCTGACTTGGATGGTTTCCACGTCCACCTGGTGGTGTGATTCTGGACAGGTGATCCCAACTGAACCCCATTTATTCAGAAACACACTGTGACCATCTGCTTCCCACATGGGGCAAACATGGGTGGGGTGGAGGAGGAGAGGACTCAGGCAGGCAGGGCCTCCAGGGGGAATCACTTTGGACCACAGAGAAACCCATTGTGATGCATCCTGAGCTTCACCCAGGGATTGACAGAAGGGTGGGGGTGTGAATAGGAGCCTGTGGCTTCAGAGGCCAGATGTGGGCAGAGGCGCCCCAATCCTGCTCCTTCTGTGAGTCCTTCCTTCCCGAGGCCTTCCCTGGGGACTGTCCTTTGGGGCTGTTTCACCCAGCCGGGTCGCTGCACTGAGGAATCAGGGAACCCCCGTGGCAATTCATCCAGATGGTGGGAAGCACGGAACGCCAGGAGCCTGGCACTTCCAGCCCTACCCTGTGCATGGTGGGCCTGCAGGTGATGCTGCCCACGCCAATACATCTTGGGTTTGTTTCCAGGGTCCTGACACTGCCAGGCCATGTGCACGCCACTTGGTTTCGACGAGACCGCGGAGGAGGCCGCTGCTGCCCTGGGGCCGGTCAGTCCGAAGCTTTCTCTTCACGGCTGTGGGGGAGGAGCCTTTGTCCTGGCTCCTCTGACAGCGTTTTCTTAGATAGGGAGGGTGGTTTATTACCTTGTTGTGCAGTAGTTTTGCAAAACTTACTTTACCCGGTAATGTTCATTCAGTGGTTTGCCTGGAAATCCTGGCCTGCTGTAGGGTTTTGTAAGGATTCAGTATCGTGCCTGTCGGCAGTTCTGACAGATTCGAAGAAGAGAGAAGAGCATAGACACCACTGAGGTGCAGAGTATTGGAGCCTTCCAGTTAGGTAAGATGGGGACATGCCCGAGGGGAAAGGGCAGAGTGGGGCCTCTAAACAAATGCTTTTATTCATTTTTAAATGGTTCATTTTACCAGTAGCGCCAGCACAGTTGGAGAAAATGTTGAAAAATTTGCAACTACATTGTTTTAATTTTAACTGTTACTCACAAAACCAAAATTTATTGTGCTTTTTAATTTCCTGGCTTTAATTGAGGCAAGCTTGTCAATAAATATTTTGAAATATACTTCTAAATTTCTTTTGTTTTTAATTGAGAAAATTGCAATGTTAGACAATTTTTCATGACCCAGTGATGATTTAGATTATTTTAAATTAATTTCAGCTTACTGAAATGCCTTTGTTTCAATGTGATTGATATGTATATAAAATATATAGATAGATTGATATTTAGAGGTGATACTTGCTCAAAATGAGAATGTAATAAATAAATTGTTGGTGTATTTAAGAGTCATATTTATTCATTAAAATTAAATTTCTGGGACAGATGTGGTGCAAATGGTTGGGCGGCTGTCTCCCTTATGGAGGGACCTGGGTTCGATCCACAGGACCTCCCGCTAAAATAAATAATTAAATAAATTTCTCTTCTTAAAAACTCAATATATGAAAGTATTTGTTTTTTTAAAGACTTATTTATTTATTCCTCCCTCCTTGTCGCCTGCACTCGCTGTCTGCTGTGTGTCCATTATTGTGTGCTCTCTGTGTCTGCCTATCTTTAGGAGGCACCAGGAAGCAAACATGTGACAACAAAAAAGGAACTGATAAAAATAACCTGGTGTATTCCCTTCTCTTAGGATGAACTGGGAATCAAACCAGGGACCTCATACATGCCAGACAGGAACTCTTCCATTGAACCACCTTGGCTGCACAGGTTAAGCAGGATACAAAGGAATGAATTATATGTAAAGTATAAGGTAATGAGGTGAAACCCTCTCTTGGTGCCAAATTCTGCTTTTGGTGGTGGCTGGAGCATCTTGGTTTTAAACACCATCTTTACTGGCATGACTTCTACATTTAAAATGTTCCAAACTATTTTTTGTTCTTTATTTCATACACATAGGAATCCACAATCAGTACTGTGTTATTGTTTTATTCAAACTTTCAAAAATGTAGCATAGTATATGCATCATTCTGTGTCTTGATTTTTTCACTCAAATGCTTGCGATAATTTCTTGAATGTATATTTGTTTTGCTTTTCCACATTCCTTCCATTCACAGGGTTTCTCTCCAGTATGAATGTTGTAATGTCTAACGAGATACTGCTTCTGGTTGAATGCTATTCCACATTCCATATACATATAGGGTTTCCCTCACTATGAATTTTCTCATTTTCAGTGAGATTTGATTTACTACTGAAGGATTTCCTGCATTCCTTACATATATAGGGTTTCTACCCAGTTTGGTTTCTCTGGTGTGTAATGAGGCTTGATTTCTGAATGAAAGCATTCCCACATCCATCACATTCACAGGGTTCCTCTCCAGAATGTATTCTCAGATGGTTAATGAGGTTTTCCTTCTGTTTGAGAAGTTCCTGTCTGGCATGTATGAGGTCCCTGGTTTGATTCCCAGTTCAATAATGTGTGTTTCACCACATTATTTGCCTATATAGGGTTTTTCTCCAGAATGAATGCTCTGATGATTAATGAACTATTGCTTTTGTCTGAAGGCTTCTCTGCATTCTTTACATTCATTTTGTTTCTGTCCACTATGAGTTTTTTCGTGTTCTGTGAGATATGATTTGTACATAAATGGTTCTTCACATACCTTACATGCATAGGGATCTTTCCAGTAAGAAATCTGTTTTATCTGAGATTTGACATTTGAATTAAATCTCTCCCACATATATATGATTACCCTTGAGTAGTAATTTTCTTATGAATAAGGAGGTTTTCTGTCATGTTGAAAATTTTCCCAGATGTATTACATTTATATGCTTGTTTCCCTGTATTGCTTTTAAAATGAGGAGTAAAAAATGACTGTAAAAAGCAGACTATATTGAGGACACTCATATGGTTTCTCTCTAGTTTGAATTTCCTCCTGTTCCATGATGTTTTGTTTCAGATGGAAGCATTACCATGTTCATAACAATATAACTAATAAATGAATATTTCTTTCTCAATGAGATTTAATGATTGGCTGAATGATTTCCAATATTCCATACATGCACAGGAGTTTCCTCCTGTATGTTTCTTTGATGTGACTCTAGCATTCCCAAATTCTTGAAATCCCAAATGGTTTCTCTGAAGGGTTAATTCTCAAGTATGTTATGGGTTTGAATTTCCAAGAAACATTCACAATCATTACACTTAATGGGGAGGAGTACCATGTGAGTTAAACTGGCATAACTCATCATCTTCATTCTTTTTCCTTACATAGATTCAGTCATGCTCATATAAGCAGGATGCAAATTCCTTCAAAATGAAGTTACATTCATAGAAGTGTTATTTTGAGAAAACAATGCTTGTGGTCAGAGAAAATAATATCCCTACTTTCTTACATTCTGTGCCTTCATCTTCCATCTGTACAGTCGCCGGTGTGGATATAGCTTCACTCACAAGCCTTTTGTTACATTGTTCTTTCTGCTTCTTAATATCCTAGGCTTCTTCATAGTTTGTGGGGTGCAGCAAATGAACTGGTTAGTGGTAATTTATAACTTTGAATTCATTCATTAGAAAAGTGGAAAGATCCAATATCAATCACCTAAGTGTCCAAATTGGGAAGCACAACAGTATCTCCTTTTTATTTATTCTATCATTCATGGCTCTTCTTGCTTCAAATGAGCATCACATCCATTTTGGTGACTTTATAACTAGGAAATGGGGAAGTGATACAGCATTTGAATTATGATGGGAACAAAACAGCACCCCATAAATCAACCCAGGAACCCTCAGGCTTCTGTAGGATAAGAAAGGTGCAGCTACCAAAGATACATGAGTAAGGTGGCCCCAGAACAAGGGCCAAAATGGTAACCCAGGAAATCGTAAATACTTTGTCTTGGACTGTCTATTTTTGTTCAATTTCTTTCCTTCTAAGTATTTGGATGACATGCACTATGTTATATTCTTTAGAGTTTCCTGAGGAAATTATAACATTTTTCTTGCCTTTCCAAATCTGCACTTATTATTTGTTGTTGGCTGGCCAAATAATGTATTTTAAAACATTTTATATACTGTATTCGTCAACCAAAGTGGTGCTGATGAAGAATACCAGAAATCTGTTGGTCTTTATAAAGTGTATTTATTTGGGTTAGAAGCTTACAATTACCAGGCCATAAAGCATAAGTTTCTTCCTTCACCAAAGTATGTTACTCCATCTTGGAGCAAGACAGTTGCCAACATTTGCCAGTATTCAGATTTCTTGGGTTCCTCCCTTCCCAGGGTTGCATTTCTCTCTGGGTTCAGCTCCTCTGTTTCCTCCACAAGGTCAGCTATAGACTATGAGGATTTCTAATCTTTGCCTCTCTCCACAAGGCCAGCTGCGAACTGTCAGGTGAATGGCTTGTCTCTTTTCACTGGGGCCTTCTGTCCTTGCTCATCAGAACTCCAACATTGAAAACTACTCCAAATCTGTCCTTTGACATGTCTCTTTATGTTTGAGACCCCATCGACCAATAGGCAGGGCTCAATATCCTATTGACTCTGGCCCAGTCAATGCGCTTATCTTAACTTAATCATGTCCAGATTACCAGACTTGTTTAGAAGCATAATCCCATATCTCTTTTTGGAATTCATAATGAAATAAACTGCTACATATCCATTTACCCATCTTATGCTATATATTGTTTTATGTTGTGTTTTAACACATTATTGATATCCTAGGCCATGGATATCATTATTACTTTACCCTTTCAATAGTCATTTAGAGATATGAATTTAATTAACAGATATTGTTCTTCAATCCATCCTGAATCTTGAACCTACTGAGATTATTTTCTTTCTGCCTGAAGAATATTCTTTTGCATTTCTTTTAAAGTGAGTTGCTGCTAGCAAACTTTATTTGTTTTTACTCATCTGTAAAATTATTTCTTTCACTTCTTCTTGAAGGATTGATATGAATTAAGTCTCAGGCCCTCTAGGATCTCCATTGCTCTTGAGAGCATCCTTAGGGTTGAATTTCTCTTGTTTTTTGTAAATGTAATCAGTTCTTTGGAGAAGAAATTAGGGGCTTTCAGTTTTATTGCCTGCATCCTGCTGTCCCTACCCCCAGGCAAAATCTGTGAGCTCTGGCACTGGGGATGGGAATAATGGCACACCTCTCTGAGTTACACACCTGAGTTTGGATCAAAGATTTGGTGGAGAAAGCACAGTATATTGGCCTCTTCTTGGGACCATTCTGGGGACAAGTACAATGGTAGTCAGGACCCCATTTTGCCCAATGATGGCCACACCCAAACTGCAGCCACTACTACATGAGTTCCCATTTCTCCTGGACTGAGAAGAACCCACTTAACCCCTGTGCCCTGGGTTAATGCCCTTGTTTGAGTCTTGTGTGGACACTGGAAAATTATGCTCTTACTAAACAATTGCTGTGTGTGTAAACCTTTTGTAGATAGGACATTTTGGTTACAGTTAGAAAAGGGACCTTTCGATAAGGTCACTTTTTGTTAGATTGCTTTAGTTTAGTTAAGGGCCTCAGATTAGATTTCAGGGACCAGGATGGACCCCAATCGTTGTGCTGAAGTACTACATACAGGGACACACAGAGAAAGAGTGCTGTCATATTTACCCTGCCAAGTGCGACAAGGCTCCAGGAACTCCTACAACTGTGGAGAGACCGAGAAACCCAGAGAGGCTGAGGGAAAGGCCAGAATCTGGAGTCTTGGATCAGCTTGAAGATGAAGACATCCAGACCAGAGGCGAAGGGAGAGATGTGAGAAATTGTGTTTGATGGCCCAATGTTGAGCTCAAACAGAAAGTGAGTTTGGACGAGACAGAAGAGAGACAGACAGGCCCAACATTTTTCCTTGGCAGGAATCCAGCAGGAGCTGACTCGTTTTAAGACAGCATTTTTGAGGTTCACTTGATTTGCACATTTTCACAGCCTCAGAACTGTAAGCTTTAATGCTAATAAATTCCAGTTAAAGTCAACCTATTTCTGGTAATTTGCATTGGCAGCACTTGGCAAACACAAACAGTTAGGGACACAGGGTTAGAGAGCTTCCCTGTTCTCAAATGGCAGTGTGATGCTGCTGCTCAGTGAATTCACCTGTAAACTGTGGGTATATCCAGAGTAGACAGGAATGAGTACTGATAAGACGGAGGTGGAAGTGCTCTTTGCCAGCCAGGCCTTCAAGACAGGGAGTCAGGCAGGAGAGTCACATGGTTTGGGGACTAGAATCAAGTCACAGATGCCCAGTATGGTGTACCTGCCTCAGGCAGAGTTTGGTCAGGTGGCCAGGGGCAGATAAATGCATGGGACCTGGGGTCTGGTGCTGCAGAGGAGTCAGGGAACAGACAGGAGTCTTCCTGCTCCTGCACCATTTGCCCTTCCCTCCTTCCCTTGGCCTCCAGTGTTGACCCTCTGTGGAGGCTGCTCTTACTCTAACCCTCTTAGGTCTCAGGCACAGACTGAGGTCTCCTGCTTCCAGTTATACATTCACCTTCTCCAATCTTGGGGCAGCTAAAGAGTGAGCAATGCCAATGTGAAACCTGTTGGTGTCAGGAAGGAAATGTCAAAATTCTCTTTACAGCATTGGCTACAGCAATAACATCTCCGGAATGAGCAACCTTAGGCCAGTGACCCTAAGAAATAGTATGGGAATCCCAGAACATCCTCTGACCTAGGGCTGACAAGAATATAAGTCTGGTTGTGAGATAGTGCAATGTTTGCAGAAATCTTCAGAGGGTGCAGGTGCCAGTTATTTCTCAGACTAATTAAATATTAAATTTTCAACACATTTTTAACAATGTTGCAAATGATGCAGGCCACTTCATTCCCAGAAAAGAACGGAGGTGTTGGATGGGAAGAAGCCAATGAACAATTGAAGAAGCCTGAATGTAACAAGTGTTCACTGCAGGTCCCCAAAGCCAGAGAAGGAATGCCCTGTTTGGGAACCAATCTCTCAGAGCCCCAATGGAAACCATCATCATAGGTTCTGGATCTGCAAAGAAGGAGAGGGAGAAAGCCCTGCTCAGCACTCACAGCCACAGTTAGTGATGTGAGTCACTCAAGCAGGTATTCACTGGGGATAAGCAGAAGGAAGTCCAACTTCTCCCGTGGTGCTAACAGCCCTCTAAGTGGACATATGTAGAGAGCAGTGTGGCCTTCACATGGTTGCCTTCAAGCTCCTCAAGCTCCATGCTCACTCTTCTTGAGGGAGGCTGCCATTCTGATGGGTGTAAGATTTTATCTCATTTTGGTTTTGATTTGCCTTTCCTTAATAGCTAGCAATGTCAAACATTTTTTTTCATGTCCTTTTTAACCATTAGTATTTCTTCCTTGGAGAAGTGTCTTTTCAGGTCACCTTCCCATTTTTGAAATGGGTTGATTGTCTTTTTATTTTCATGGTGTAGGATTTCTATGTATATGCAGGATATTAGGCTCCTATGAGATATATGGCTGCCAAATGTTTTCTCACAGTGGGTAGGCTGCCTTTTTATTTTCTTAATAA
>JAQZBX010105546.1:0-10844 GCA_029593785.1 Cabassous unicinctus
TTCATTTTTTAGGAGGTACTGGGGATCAAACCCAGGACATTGTACTTGGGAAGCAAGTGCACAACCACTTGAGCTATATCTGCTCCCCAACAGATATAATTAAGAAAGTGAAAAGACAATGCAAAGGGTTTAATAAGAGATTTGAAATACAAATGTCCAACAATAAAAATATATGTGCAATATACACTAAATTTCTACTAGTCAATAATTTAATTAAAACAATCATCCCAATAGAAACATTGGCAAAATCCTTGAATATTCCCTTCACAGAGCTATTCAAGTACACAATATGAGCAGCTTGTCAACTTTGTTAGGACTCATTAATATGCAAATTAAATGTATGTAATGTAATAGTACCTCGCCCAAACAATGTCTAAATGGAAAAGATGTGATTTGTTGAGCACTTGAATTTTCATTTCTGCTTCTGGAAGTATAAATGAGTATGAGTAATATAGGAATTTTGGTTACTTAAAAATACTAAAAATAATCTGCATTGAAAAACAAATATTAATTTGAGAATATATATTTAAATTATGTTTATTTTAATTGTATGCCATTTTCACTATATTGAAAGGAAACTTTAAAAATTGCTACTTTTTATTATTTTTAACTTTTTAACTCCAAATCATGAACTTAATAAAATTATTTTTGAAGCAAAGTATAAAAAAAAACCTGACAATTCAGTGAAAAAAAAATAGGAAGTGAATGGATAGATTACCAAAAATGGATAAAATGTGTCTTAAACATCTAAAAAATATGATCAACCTAAACATAATAAAAATGCTGACTCAAAGTACAATGATATTTGTAAAGTGAAACATTTGATAAAATTTTCTGATGACAAGGCTGTTGGAAAGCAAGGCTGGGCTGATCAGAGTACAAAATGGTTGAACTTTATGGCGGGAATATTTTTTTCATATATATGAAAATTACAAATGCATTTGCAATCTATCACTTAAACATCTAGAATTTACACTACAGATATGCCTGCTTAAATACAAATTGATGTATTGGCAAGGCTGCCCAAGGCAGAATAAATAAGGGATTGAATAAGCCAAGGATAAAACATAATTATATTAAGAAAAAAATAAAAATAAGTTATAGAAGAGTAATAGATTATGCTAACTTCCATTTAATCATGGGATGTAAATTATATGCATTTTATTTGCTTATAACTCTTTGCTTATATAAATACTAGAAAACACGTAATCGTATTTGAACAATATCTAGGAGATACATTAAAAATAAGGATTGTTCCAGGGAGGGTGTGGGAAGATAGCATCGAACTAGCAGGCAGGGCTCAATTCTCTCACAAAAACAATAGAATTCTTGCCAAAAGCTCTCTGAAGGATCTGTGTTGGGGGTCAGCAATCCAGGACAGTACTACACAACTCCCTGGAGGGTGAGGGTCAGAGAGACAAAGAACTCCAAAAAAAGAAAATATGTGACCAAACACCCATGGTGACTGTGAAATGCTTCCCTCCCCCACTCCCAACATATTAAGCTGGGGTAAAACCCCCGGCTCAGTGCAGCTCACAGAGAGTGGAACAGTGGACCAGACAATTTCCTCCTTGTCAGTTGTTTCAAGGGGAATTTTCTTCAGTGAATTAAGCCAGCAGATCCCACTTTGAATCTCTGCACTGGAGATTCAACACAGGGACACAGGAAAGAGGAGACTGAAAAACCTCTGTGGAAAGGTGTGTTGACCAGTGCCACTTGCTGGTTGGTCTGGAAATTGCATGAACAAAAACTGTTCTGGGTTCTCTCTGTATCTTAACCCCCGAGAGAAAATCAGTGTCCCGTTAGTGAGTCCCTGGCCCAATTTTGATAACATAAGCTGGCAATATTAAAGATTTAGAATAAGTTGAACCAAATATCTAAATAAAGCTGTGAAAAAAAAATAGGTAAGTAAGAGAGAGAAGTTGGCCATCAGAGTAAATTCACCAACATATTCAGATGCCTGGACATCAGCAAAAATTTACAAGCCATACTAGGAAACAGTAAGAGATGGCCCAGCTAAAGGAACAAACCAATCAACAATAATCATACAACTTTCATAAATCAGTTCAAAGAATGGATGAAATGTTACTGTACATACAATAAAGATCTCACAAGGATGAAAAACACAGTATACTAAAAATTTTATTTTATTTCATTTTTAAATTTTTATTCTTGCATTTTATTTGTTATTTTAAAATATCATTATCATATTTTCTTATTAATTTTATTTCTTGGCTTCAATTTTGGAGAAGTTTTGGATAACAAAAGGATCACAACTGTGGCAGGGGAGAATAACATGTGTGAGGTGTCATTGATGGGGGATGTGTGGGGAAGAGGGAAACTGAAACATGCTTCTAAGGCATAGGAATATGTTCAAATGTTCATGGGGAATTGTCTTGGTGGGTTGAGACATCAGCAAAATATTACAAGCCAAACTAGGAAACGATAAGAGATGGTCCAGCCAAAGAAGCAAAACAAATATTCTGAAGAGACACAGGATTTAGGACAATCAGGGACAATCATGTACAGTAAACAATGCCTCAAGTAACCAGGCTTCTGAGGTCTCTAGAGATATCTAGACACTATAAGCAGGGCAGACAAGCTCAGGAATTGGACAAACTGTCAGTGGATATTACTTTGTATTTAATGTTCTTGGTGTAACAGTGTTAGACTCATTTATAATTTCCCTACTTATGGATCCTCTGCCTCTTTTATTTGAAACTCTAATTATGACTATACTTGTTAAATATAAGTCCCAGAGACTTAAATCTTTGGTCTGTTCAGGTGTTGTTTGAGCCCTGAATCTCAGCAGAGTTGTAACACTTACTCTCCCATTCATTGGACACACCCAGAACAACTAACAAGGAGATGATAGACAAAATACATCCCAAGGAACAGAAAGTGTCTTTAACTGCAAGCAAAATAGTTCCATTCATCTGTCCCATGGAATCTAAGCCCCCTCTCAATTAGAAACAGAGTGAGCATCACTGTGCCCAAATCCTTAAGATTTAGGAATGAACAGTGGACTAAAGAAAACTTATTGTTATTCTATTATATATATTATTATTCAAGCAATGGAAGAAAAATTATCATTGATACAAAGGCAGTGGCCACCAGAGGTTTAGAGGGGAGGAAGAGGCAATAAAAGGTGTAATATGGGAGCATTTTGGGGACATTGGAATTGCCCTTCATGACATTGCAATGACAGACTCAGACCATTATAACTTTTTTCATAAACTATAAAATTGTGTATGGCAGAGTATAAACTATAATATAAACTATTTTCCAGAGTTAGTAGCAATGCTTCAATATGTGTTCATCAATTGTAATCAATGTACCACTCTAATGAAAGATGTTGATGTGGGAAAGTGTAGGAGTAGGAGGGGTATATGGGATATATATATGGGGTATATGGGGCATATGGGAATCTCCTATATTTTTTATGTACCATTATTGTAGCTTCCAAATGCAAAACTGTTATAAGGGATGAGAGTCTTTATATATTAATTAAAGGGACAATTCCCCAAGAAGAAATAACTATATTAAATATTTATGAACCTAATTTGAGTTCCCCAATATACACGAGGCACAAACTGGCAAAGCTGAAGTGAGAAATAGATGTATCTACAATAATAGTTGGAGACTTCAATACACCACATTCAGTAATAGATAGAACATCTGGACAGAGGATAAATAAAGAAACAGAACTTGAATAATATGATATATGAGCTGGACATAACAGACATCTATAGAGCATTGCACCCCAAAATAGAATGATATGCATTCTTTTCAAGTGCTCATGAATTATACTCCCAGATAGGCCATATGTTGGGCCACAAGGCAAATCTCAATAAATTTAAGAGTTTGAAATTATAAAAAACACTTTTCCTGATCACAACTGAACAAAACTGATAATCAATAATGGATAGAAAAAGGGAAAATTCACAAATATATGGGGATTAAACAACAAACTCTTAAATAATCAGTAGGTCAAAGAAGAAATCACAAGAGAATTCAGCAAATATCTTGAGTCAAATGAAAATGAGAACGCGACATATCAAAACCCATGGGAAGCTGAAAAAGCAAAGCAATATATAGCCCTCAATGCTTACATTTAAAAAAAAGAGCTACAATTGAATATTTCACTGTACACTTGGTTTTACTGGAAAAAGAAGAGAAAACTATTCCCATACCAAGTCAAAGGATAAACAGAAATGATCAGAGCAGAAATTATTGATATCAGGAACAAAAAAAAAAAATAGAGAAAATCAACAAAACCAACAGTTGTTTCTTTGAGAAGATCAACAAAATAGAGGAACACTTAGCAAGGCTGACAAAGGAAAAAAAAGAGAAGATACAAATAAATAAAATCAGAAAAGAGAGGTGGGCATTAACATTGACCCCACAGAAATAAGAGAGCTAATAAGAGTAAACTAGAAACAACTGTATGCCAAAAAAACTGGACAATGTAGATGAGATGGACAAATTGCTAGTAATGCACGTACGACCTATACTGACACTAGAAGAAATAGAAGAACTCAACAAACCAATCACAAATGAAGAGATTAAAAGTGTCATCAAAAACCTCCCAATGATAAAAAAAAACCTTGACCAAAATGGAGAAACGATATCGACTAATGAGTTTATATGGCTAAGAGACTTCAAAGTGAGTTGGGATGTCATTCCAGAGGTTACACGTATGCACAGCTCAGCAGGATCACATTGACTGCCAAAGTAAATATTGCCTGAAATAGTGGGGCTCCTCAGGCTCTGGAGACATCAAGACACTATAGACAGGGCAGACAACTCAGTGGTTTGGCACCCTGCCAGTGGGCCGTACTTTGGAATTATGCCCCG
This sequence comes from Cabassous unicinctus, assembly GCA_029593785.1. Classification (NCBI taxonomy): domain Eukaryota; kingdom Metazoa; phylum Chordata; class Mammalia; order Cingulata; family Chlamyphoridae; genus Cabassous; species Cabassous unicinctus. Next base: position 4,858 of record JAQZBX010105546.1, read on the forward strand.
CCCCCCAGTGTGAAAAAGTTGGACTCAGGTGTGGTTTCCCTACACATTGCTCCTCTACCTTTTCTACTTGAACAAATAGTACTAGAGTTGATAAGTATATGTCCAGGTTGAGTTGCAAAATCTACTCCCCAGTTCATTAGACTCACCCAGGACAACTAATAAGGAGATGATGATGGACAATGATCATCCCAAAGAACAGAAATAGTTTGCAATTGCAAGCAAGATAGTACCATCCATTGGCCTCATGGGATCTAAGCTCCCTATCAATTAGAGGTGGAGTGGTCATCACCATCCCAGAATCCTTAGGATTGGGGAATGAATGATGGACTAGAGTAGACTTCCTGTTATTCTATATACTCTTAAAGTGATTCTAGCAATGGAAGAACTTTTATGGTTGATGTGGAGACAGTGGCCACTAAAGGTTCTGAGGGCAGGGAGAGGGAAAAATATATGTAATTTAGGGGCATTTTTGAGACTTGGGAATTGTCCTGAATGACATTGCAATGACAGATACAGGCCATTGTGTATCTTGTAATAACTTACAAAAATGTGTGGAAGAGAGTGTAAACTACAAGGTAAACAATAATCCTTGCTTAGTGGCAATGCTCCAAAATGTGTTCATCAATTGGAACAGATGTACCACACTAATGAAGGATGTTGTTAATGTGGGAAAATGTAGGAGGGGGTAGGAAGCAGGGTATATGGGAAGCCCATATTTTTTAATGTAACATTTATGTAATCTAAGTATCTTTTTTTTTTAAATAAAAAGTATATTAAAAAAAATAAAAAGGTGAAAAACTTAGGATCAACTGACTTCACACATGAATTTTCTAAGTCATTCAAAGACGATCTTATACCAATTTTGCTCAAGTTCTTCCAAAAAATTGAGCAGGATGGAATTCTACCAAACTCATGCTATGAAGCCAAGATCGTCCTAATACCAAAACCAGATAAATATACTACTAAAAATACAATTACAGAACAATATCTCTAATGAATATAAATGTAAAAATACTCAACAAAATAATTGTAAAAAGAATCCAAAATCACATTAAAAGAATTATACACCAAGATCAAGTGGGTTTGATCCTTGATATACAAGAGTGATTCAACACAATAAAATCAATTATTGTAATAAACCATATTGAAATATTGAAGAAAAATGACATGATCCTCTTGATTGATGCAGAAAAGGCATTTGAAGATATGCAGCATACTTTCTTGGTAGAAACACTCCAAAAGGATAAAATGATGCTTTATCAATATGGTAAAGTGCATATAAGAATAACTTACAGCTAGCATTGTAATCAATGGTGAAAGACTGAAAGGTTTCCCACTAAGATCAGGAACAAGAAAAGGATTTCCACCTACACTATTGTTTTCCAATATTATGCTAGACATTTTAGTTACAGCAATTAGGCTAGATGAAGAAATAAAAGGCCAAGATAGGAAAGGAAGAGGTAAAACTTTCACTATTTTCAGATGATATGATACTATATCTAGAATCTCCTAAATAATCCACAAGAAAGCTACTAATAGCTGAATTGAGAAAAATGGCAGGATAAAAGATTAATACACAAAAATCAATAGTGTTCATATACAATACTGATGCAAAATCTGAATTAGAATTCAGAAAAAAAATTCGAGTTATAAAAGCAACTAAAACAAACAAATATTTAGGAATAAACATACCAAGGCCATAAAGGACCTATATTCAGAAAATTACAAAACATTGCTAAAAGAAACTGAAGAAGACTGAAATAAATGGAAGGGCATTCTTTGTTCATAGATTGAAAGACTAAATATCATTAAAATAAAATATCAATTCTACCTGTGGCAGTTTGTTATTATTCATGAATTCCAAAAAGGAGATATTCATTATGCTTATAAATTGGTCTGTTTCTGTGGGCATAATACCCTTTGATTGTATTAGATTCAGCTGAGACATCTGATTAAATTATATTAAGATTAGGGCTTGATTCAACCACGTCATTAGATTGTGACTCAGCATTGAGTTCCAGTCCCCTTGGGCTGATAAAACAACCTCTCACACGTAAGTAGACACGCAGAGAAGAACACATAGGATGAGAGACAGCTCATTAGACACAGCCTGGGGAAGAAAGATGAGCCTGATCATATATAGTTGAGTTTGTGAAGAGAACAGAGGAGATGAGCCAAGAAAGAAATGAGCACTAGGGATAGAGAAAAGCCTTATGCCAGTCTACAGCTGAGATCAGAAGAAGCTGGGACCATGGAGCCTCAAGAGAAAAGAGGAAGGCTGAACCCTTGTAGACAGCGCCTGCCATCTTACATCATCAATCTGTGGCAACAGACTTCGGTTGAGAAAGTACCTCATATGGTACCTTGAGTTGGACATTTTAGGGCCTTGTGCCCCAAATACCCTTTATTAAAGCCAACAGAGTTCTGGTACTTTGCAAATCAGCACCCCTTTAACTAATACACTACACAAACTAATTTACAGATTCAATGCAATCCCAATAAAAATCCCAATAGTTTTTTTTTTATAGAAATAGAAAACCAATTATCAAATTTACTTGGAAGTTTAAGGGGCCCAAAAAATTCAAAAAGATCTTAAAAAGAAAATTGAAGTTGGAGGACTCTCACTTCCAGAGTTTAACACATATTACTTAGCTACACTGATTAAAACAGATTGGTATGGGCATAAAAATCCTAGTAGAAAGTGTAGGAAAGATAGGAAAACATCTTTAAAATCTTGTGATAGACAGTAGTTTCTTAAACCTTATACCCAAAGCACAAGCAACAACACAAAACAAAAAAATAGATAAATGGGACCACCTCAAAATTAAACACTTTGTACCTCATAGGACTTTGTCAAAAGGTTGAAAAGGTAGCCAACTCAATGGGAGTAAATATTTGTCAATCACATATCCATTAAGCATTTAATATCAGTGATATAAAAAGAGATCATAAAACTCAACAGTAAAAAGACAAACAACCCTATTAAAATGGATAAAAGTCTTGAAAAGACAATTGTTCAAACAAGAAACACAAATGGCAAAGAACCATATGAAAAAGTGTTCAACATCAGTAGCAATTAGTGAAATGCAAATAGAAACTACAATGAGATATCACTTCATACCTAATATACAGGCCCTTCTTAAAAAGTTGGAAAAATGTGAATGTTGGAGAGGCTGTGGATAGATAGTAATGCTTATTCACTGTTAGTAGGAATGTAGAATGGTACAGTCACTGTGGAGGACTGTTTGGCAGTTTCTAAGGAAGTAGGGAAAAGACTTGCCCTGTGAACTGGCAATGCCATTCTTAGGTATATGCCTAGAAGAACTGAGAGCAGAGACACAAACAGAGTTCATAGAGGCATTATTCATGATTGCCAAAAGTTGGAAACAACCCAGGTGTCCATCAACTGATGAATGTATAAACAAATTGTGGTGTAAAAACATGATGGAATATTATGCCTCAGTAAGAAGAAATTAAGTCATGAAGCATATGAAAGCATTGATGAACATGGAGTACATTATGGTGAGTGAAGTAAGACATAAAAAAAGGAAAAATACTGTATGATTGCACTATTATGAACTAGAGATACTGGGCAAGCTCATGAAGTTCATAATTGGAATATAGGTCACCCGTAAGTAGAAGGAGGGTAGAGAGTGGAAAGCTGAGGGCTAATTTGTGCAGAATTGGTAAAATTGTTTGTATATCTTTGGAATTTAAGAGAAATGTTGAAAGACATAATAGTGTTTGTAACTAGCAGAACTATTATATGGGTGTGATGGTTAAGTTAATGTGTCATATTGGCCAGGTAATTGTGCCCACTTGTTTGGTCAAGCAAGCACTGGGCTAACTGTAATACAAGGACATTTATGGACCTTAGCCATCAGTGAATTTACTGCATAGATGCCTGATTATAGCTATATCAAACAGGGAGATTGCCATCAGCAATGAGTGATGCATTATCCAATCACTTTAATGCCTTAAAAGGGGAACTGATTTCAGCATTCAAGGAGAATTTCCCAGCTCATCTTTGGACAGGCAACACCTCCCAAAAACTCATCAAGGACCTTCACTGGGCTTTCATCAGAGCCGCTGGTTTGCATCCTGCCTGTGGAACTTGGACTTGTGCATCCCCACGGTCATGAAAGTCTCTTGTAAAATCTCATACTATTTACAGATATTACCTATTGATTCTATTTTCCTAGAGAAACCTGACTAATACAGTTTGGTACCAGGAGTACAGTAGGTGGCAATACCTCACAGGGCTGTGGCAATATTCTCCAGGAGGATGTGTATCCTCTAAATCAGTGTCCACTCTATGGTGATGTTTCTTCCATAACCAGGATTCATGGGTCCAGGAATCAAGGGGGCGGGGGGAATGGGAGTGGCACCACTCACTCTTGCCCCTAGTGACTCACTAGGAAAATCTTAGCTTCCTGTCCCTGCAACCTTAAGATCTGCTGGTGTACAGGTCTTAGTACCAAAAGGAGGAATGCTGCCATCAGGGAACACAACAATGATTCCATTGAACTGGAAGTAAAGACTGCCACCTGGCCACTTTGTGCTCCTCTTATCTCTGAATCAACAGACTAAGAAGGGAATTACTGTACTGGCTGGGGTGATTGGTCCTGACTATCAAGGGGAAATATGACTGCATCTACATAATGAAAGTAAAGAAGAGTTTTCCTGTAATACAGGAGACCCTCTGGGTCATCTCTTAATAGTGCCATTCCTTGTGATTAAAGTCAATGGAAAATTGCAACAATCCAATTCAAGCAGGACTAACAATGGTCCAGAATCTTCAGGAATGAAAGTTTGGATCATCCCACCAGGCAAAGAACCACAGCCAGTTGAAGTGCTTGCTGAAAGTAAGAGGAAAATGGAATGGGGAGTGGAAGAAGGTAGTGATAAATATGGACTTCGACCATATGACCAGTTACAGAAAGAGAACTGTAATAGTCATGAATCTTTCTTCCTTGTTTTGTTATGAATATGATTGTATATGTACACAAAAGGAATTTCATTGTTTTCTTCCTCAACCTTTTCCCTTATCAAATGACAAGTTGTATCTCTTTCATGTCATAATATTTAAGGATGTCAAGTTTAAGAGTGAATGTTACCCAATGACTTGCACTCTATTCTGTAGGGAATTAATTTGTTTCTGGTTGTACACAGGAGAGTTGAACATTGTTGGGTGGAAATATATATATATATATATATATATGTGCATGTCTGTTATTATTTTTACTTAAAGACTAAGTATGGCTTAAGGTAATGTGTATGGTTTCTGAGTTGACACTGGGTGGACTGTGATGGTTAGGCTAATGTGTCAACTTGTCCAGGTAATTGTGCCCAGTTTTGTGTTCAAGCAAGCACTGGGCTAATTGAAATAAAAGGACATTTTTGGGCTTTAGCCATCAGTGAGTTTACTTCATAGATGGCTGGTTATATCTACATCACCCAGGGAGATTGCCATTAGCAATGAGTGATTATTTATCCAATCAGTTGATGCCTTAAAAGGAGAAGTGATTTCAGCATTCAGGGAGAATTTCCCATCTCATCTTCGGACATCCAACGTTTCCCAGAAACTCACCAAGGACCTTCATTGGACTTCCATCGGAGCCCCCGGTTTGCAGCCTGTCTGTGGAACTTGGACTTGTGCATCCCCACAGACATGTGAAAGACTTATAAAATCTCATACTGTTTACAGATATCTCCTGTTGATTATGTTTCCCTAGAGAACCCTGACTAATACAATGGGCATGACAGTGGTTGAAAGGAAAAGTCTAAGGTCATGTGTATTACTAGAAGGAAAGCTAAAACTTGTAAGATGGGACTGTATAATACAGTAAACCTCATATAAACATGAATATGGTTGATATTGCATATATAAGACCGTTTTTACAAAATATAAATACAAATATACTAGAGAGAGGGAAAAAGAATAGTGGATATGTATGGCAGGGGAAGCATAAAGAGAGTGAGATGAT
>JAQZBX010105547.1:0-10844 GCA_029593785.1 Cabassous unicinctus
CACCAGTGGTCCTCCCCTGCCACAGTTGTGGCCCTTCTGTGACCCAAAACCTCTACAAAAATAAAACCAAAAATTATACAAGTAGAAATAAAAATAAAATAATAATAATAAAAAATAATAAATAAAATACAAAAATAAAAAATAATGTTTTTCTTTCATCACCATAAAATATGTTATCTTTTATGTAAAGTGAAAATTTTTTCTGTATTTTCCCTCAGGTTTTTATTTTTTTAACTTTATCACCAAAGAAGCTTTAGGTTTTAGAAAAGGCACATAGATGATATAGGTGATTTCCATTTACCCAATAACTTCCCCATTACTCCTCTTCCTTATTCATAATATTTTAAGTGTGTATGGTATATTTGTTAAAATTGATGAACAAATACTGAAGCATTGTTACTAACCATAGTCAGGAGTTTACATTATGGTTTACATTTTGCACCAAACATTATTACAGTTTTTGACAGAATTTAAAATGACTTGTATCTATCATCGCAAGATCATGCAGAAAAATTCCAATGCCCTAAAAGTGCCCTATGTTCCCTCCTCTCCTCTTGGGACCTATGGTAACTCTTAAGCTTCAATTTTTGAAGAATAAGGTTCATAGTTACCAGCACTAATATTGAGCCTTGACATATTTGTCTATTTTAATTTTTTTAGGCAATGCCTATGTTCTTGAGAGATTCTTGTCCCTCTAAATGAGAACATAGCTTGACTCCCCAGGATGTGATTTTAAAATTTTCCTGTTTATTGTGTGGGTCTCCACCAACTGAGATAACACACAGTGATAAGATGAACACTTTCATATTTCACAGAAATATGCCCCAGGTGCACCTTATCCTGCATATCCTGCAACCCCCAATGCCCTGCACCAAAAACCTTCCCATGACATATTTGCCAAAAGAATATTCCCACCATTGTAGTTTTAACCAAAGATCTACAAATCCCCAGAGTTCACCCTTCTTTCCTCCAGCCCTCTGCCCAGTTCCATGGATAGTTCAACCACATTACTCCCGCTCACATTCCAGCACCATCAAACCCCATGACATCACTGCACCACTGTCACCCACATCCACTGCCCAACCACCCCCTTTCCACTTTATCATAGATTTTTGCCAAATTGAGCATTGGCTCACCACCCTCTATTCCCTTTCTGTTTCCTGATAACCTATCTTCCAGACTCTAGCTCTGTAATTCTGCATAATTTACTTAATTCACATTAGTAAAGTCATGTGATATTTGCCTTTCAATGACTGGCTTACTTCACTCAACATAATGTCCTCAAGATTTATCCATGTTGCCCCATGTTCATGTTTCTACACTTCTTTCCTTTTCACAGTTGTGTAATAGTCCATTGTAGTTATTTGCCACGTTTTGCTTATCCATTCATCTGTTGATGGATACTTGGGTTGCTTCCAACTTTTAGCAATAATGAATAAAGCCACTATGAACATTGGTGTGCATATATCTGTTCATGTCCCTGATTCCAGTTCTTCTATGTATATACCCAGAAGTGGGATTGCTGGATCATATGACAATTCTATAGTTAGCTTCCTGAGGAACTGCCAAACTGTCCTCCACATTGGCTGTACCATTCTACATTCCCACCAGCAGTGGATAAGTGTTCTCTTTCCTCCACATCCTATACAACACTTGTAGTTCTCTGCTTTTTAAACAGCTGCCAGTCTAGTAGGTGTAAAATGTTATCTCATTGTACTTTTAATTTGCATTTCCCTGATAGCTAGTGCTATTGAGTATCTTTTCATGTGATTTTTAGTCATTTGTATTTCTTCTTTGTAGATGTGTCTATTCAAATATCTTGCCAATTTTTTAAATGGGTTGCTTTTCTTTTTCTTTTTGAGTTGTTGGGTTTCTTTATATATGCTGACAATTCACAATTTAATGAGATTGAATTAGTCATCAAAAACCTCCCAACTAAAAAATGACCAGGACCAGATGGCTTCTCAGGTGAAATCTACCAATCACTCTGGAAAGAACTAAGACCAATCCTCTTTAAACTCTTCTAAAAAATAGAAGTGGAGGCAACATTGCTTAACTCATTCTATGATGCCAACATCACCCTAATTCCAAAGCTACATGAAGACACCACAAGAAAAGAAAACCACAGACAAATTTCTGTAATGAAACTGGATGCTAAAATCCTCAACAAAATACTTGATAATCGTATTCAACAACACATCAAATGAGTTATATACTATGATCAAATGGGTTTCATCCCTGGTATACAAAGATGGTTCAATGTAAGAAAATCAATCAATGTAATATACCACATTAAGAGATCAAAAGGAAAAAAAAATGACAAAATACAGCATCCTTTCTTGATAAAAACACTTCAAAATATAGGAATAGAAGGTAACTTCCTCAACAGATAAAGGGTATATATGAAAAACCCACAGCTAACATCATATTCAATGGTGAAATGTTAAGATTTTTCCCTCTAAGATTTGGAACAAGACAAGGATGCCCACTATCATTGTCCTTATTCAACATTGTGTAAGAAGTACTTGCTCAAGCACTTAGGCAAGAAAAAGATAAAGGCATCCAAATTAGAAAGGAAGAAGTAGAAATTTCACTATTTGTAGATGACATGATCCTATAAAAAATCCTTGAGAAATCTACAACAAAGCTTCTAGAATTGATAAATGAGTTCAGTGAAGTGGCACATATAAGATCAACATGCAAAAATCAGTTGCATTTTTGTCCACCAATAATAAGCAATCTGAGGGGGAAAATTTTTAAAATTCCATTTACAGTAGCAACTAAAAGAATCAAATATTTAGGAGTAAACAACTAAAGATGTAAATGACTTGTACTCAGAAAACTACAAAAATTGTTAAAGGAAATCAAAGAAGACCTAAACAAATGGAAGAAAATTCTATATTCATGGATTAGAAGACTAAACATCATTAAGAGTCTGTCTTACCCAAATTGACTTAAAGATTTAATACAATCCCAATAAAAATTACAACAGCATGTTTTACTGAATTGGAAAAGTCAATTATGAATTTTATTTGGAAGGACAATTGGCCCCAAATAGCCAAAAAACTTATTTAAAGAGCAAAACAAAATTGTAGGAATCATGCTATGTGACTTTAAAGCATACTACAAAGCTAGTGTTCAAAACTGCATGGTGTTGGCACAAGGATGGATATACTGATAAATGGAACCAAACTGAGACTTCTGATATAGATCCTTGCATATATGGTCAAATGATATTTGACAAGGACAACAAGCAAACTTAACTGGGACAGAATGGCCTCTGAAACAAATGGTGCTTGGAGAATTGGATATCCATATCCAAAAGAATGAAAGGATCATAATCTCACACCTTACACAAAAATTAACTTAAGATGGATCAAAGACCTAAGTATAAGAGCCAAGACCATAAAGCTCCTAGAAGATAATGTAGGGAAGTAGCTTTTAGAACTTGCAGTAAGAAATGGTTTCATAAATTTTACACCCAAAGTGTGAGCAATGAAATATAAAATTGATAAATGGGACCTCCTTAAAATTAAAAATTTTTGAACTTCAAAAGAGTTTATCAAGAAAGTGAAAAGACAGCCTACTCAATGGGAGAAAACATTTGGTAACCACTTATCCATGCATATGTAAAGTGAATGTTTATAATTTTGATGATAAGCAGAATGTTTAGCTATCACTTTCAGTTAGAATGTCCGTTTTTCAAAGGTTACAAGATTTATGTGTGTGTTTCAATGGAATTTCTTTTTTTTTTTTCATGAGTCCAAAGATTCAGGACTTTTTTGAATATATTGGATTTCACATGTTCAGTTACAAAGTTTTGAAAAAGCTCCAAGGGAGTTATGTTGTCAATGTCAGTTTTTACTTCTGGGTTTCTCTTTTACATTTTGAACCCAGTGTCAATTCAATTTTTATTTTATGAGTTAATATACAGATTTTATAGTCTTTTCAATTTATATCTAGTATTTCAAGGAATTCTTTTCTCAGATTTTTTTTGAAGAGTAGTGAAAATATATCTAGTCTTCCATCTTGCAAGAAATGGAAGTACAACCATATTTCTTGTCTATTTATTTTTTATAAACCCTATCTTCCTAATATCTAACACAATGTCTAGCTTGTCTTTGTCCTTCAAGCAATACTTGTTAAATAAATGAGAATATTGAAACTAAATATAATATGATGGGTATGTTATATATAATTGCATATTTAGACAATTAACAAAAGTGTTTGGGTTTTGGTGGTGTGTTGTTGCTGCCTAAGAAGCTTTAGAAAGAATAACCATTTATCAAGCTGGATTCCATTTATGTATTTCTGCCTTACAAAGAATATCTCAGTTCATATTATATTGTAATTGAATTCTATGCCATTCATACAAAATATTTCTGGCCAATATCATATTTTCTACACTTTGCTCAATTTTTCCTCCATTATTTGAAGTTTTATTTTTTTTGTATTAAACACCTTAGAGGAAAATAGTTCCATGGGAATACCTTGAGAAAGTCTCTGAAGAAATCAGAACACAATCCAAAATACAATTTTGTTGTTGTGGTTATGCTAGTTTAATCTATGTCTGAACTATGGGTACTCTGGCTTCATTACAGCAGAATTTATACATATATTAGTCCCTTTCTTCAAATTTGTCCTACTTGAGGAAAGTATTAAAGATGTTAAACTATAATTTTTTTTCCATCATGTGTTATATTTAAATTTTAAATTATTTTACTTGGAATCATCTTCTGTTATGTCCTATTTGAATGCTGATCTTTCAGAACGTGAGAAATACATTAACTGATTGTGTTTCTGAAGGGAATATTAGAAACCATGGACATCTGAATAAACTGGATACCTAAATAAGCTGATATCTTAAATGTTTTTTTATTTTTTTTTTTATTTTTTGGTAAGTAACTCTAATTCATTTTATTGTATTCCTAATTCTTTAAATATTCTCATATTTCTATTCCATCCTGCAGATAAATAAAAATTTTAAATGTGATAGAATACTATCAGTGTTTTCAATCTGGAAGTTGACTTCAGTCAACTCCTTATCTTACTTTTTAATCCTTTTTCATGATTGCCATCAAATTTTTCAACATGTATATAACTTATATTGTGATATTTAATGTAGTTTAATTTTTAATTCCTTTTAAGCACAATATTTCTGAAATTATAATTTTCTATCAAATTCATATTTATAAGAGGTAACTTTTCATTTAGATAAATAAATCAACTAAATAAGTTGAGTACATTATCAAGTTGTCAAATCTATTGGCAATCTCTAAAGCACATGCAAGAAATCACAAAAGCATATAAATATTTATATTATGTATTATCTCACATTTAACAAGTCAAATCCTCAATGACTTGGAAAGGCAATTTGATGGCTTAAGCTAATTCTACTAATAATGATAATTGATAAATTTTCAGTACTGAAACATTATGGAAATGCTCTGAAATTGAAATATATTGATTACAAAGTTTTCAAACTTATAGCAATCTCTTTGAAACAAAAGACATCAAAACATCACTGTTCTACTTATATAGCTAGCTACAACTCATGTAACTATGTATGTGTGTATATAATTTATAAATGCTTACTTTATAGTCAAAGAAAATGTAAATACTTTGTCAGAATTATTTACTTCAATACTTACAGCAATCTTGGATCAAAGAATTTAAATAAATTGTATAACTAAATAAAGACAGATTTTGGCTGTGTTGAGATTTGGCCCATATCTAATGTCCTACACTCTCCCAATTGTGGCAATTGAAATGTTTTAATTCAGATAAATAAAAAATATAAAATATAGATAAGCTAAATTGGTCATTATTTGTATCTCATCATTTCTAAAATTATATCTCAATTTAACAAAGGACAGGGGATTAAGAGAGTTGATTATTAAGAAAATATAGCCCACTTATTTTATATATATATTTTAAAAGATGCTTAGATTACATAAATGTTACACAAAAATTACAGGGATTCCCATGTTCCCCACTTGCCACACCTCCCATAACATCCCACATAAGCATCTTTCACCAGTGTGGCTCATCACCTGGAATGCATATACACAACCTGGGGCATAGCCACTAAGCATGGACCATAGTTCTAATTGTAGACAACACTCTCTCCCACACAGATCTTCATGTTATATGCTGATGTAAAATGGCCTATATCTGTCATTGTAATGTCATTCAGGATAATTCCCAAGTCCTGAAAAAGTACCTGTATTGCAACTGCTTTTCCCTTCCCTGCCCCAAAAGTGTCCAGTGGCCCCTTGCTCCACCTCACTGTTGTAATTTCTTCCATTGCTTGAATCACAATATGTCTACAACAGAATACCATTAAGTCCACTCTAGTCCATAGCTCTTCCCCCAATCATGAGGAGTTTGGGTTGGTGATGTCCACTCCACCTCCAAGTGAGAGGGGGCTTATATCCCATGGATATGGTGGATGGGATTTTCCTGCCTGTAGCTGCAGGCTCTCTCCATTCCCTGGGATGGCCATTGTCCATCATTGTTTCCTCAGGAGGTGACCTGGGTGAGTCCATTGAGCTGTAGAGTAGGAGTTGCAGCTCCACCAAGATTCCAGGCACAACTGGCACATGGGCAGGCCAGAGGCTCCAGTCTCTGGAAGTACACCTACAAACTCCAGCATTAAATATAGGTTTGAATAGAAGGGACTGATGGACCATGTGCACGGAGGACTTATTTGAGTCCAACTCTGTCAGTCCCAGGAGCACAGATTCCAAAGTTGAAACCACTGATAAGGCATCAATCTCTGTAGCTATTCTCCCTTATATAGATCCTGGGTGTCTCCAGAACCCTCAGGAGCCCCTCTGTGTGGGGTGATATCCACTTTGGTGTTCTATGAGATCCTAATGATGTGTGCATAAGCGTTAAGTCTGGGATGACCTCCTGACTTTCTTTGAAGTCTCTAAGCCATATGAACTCATTCGTCTTTATCTCTTCCCCCTTTTATTCAAGGTCTTTTTCCAGTCGTATTGCCAGTTGGCACTTGGTATTAATCCCTCATTACCAGGGAGGCTCATGCCCGCCAGTCATATCCCATGCTTGGGGGAAGGTAATGCATTCATATGCAGAGTTTGGCTTTGAGCAACAAGGAGGCTCTCAGGTGGCAACCCTTAGGCACCCCATAACAGTAGGCTAAGTTCCAATTACAAGAGCAAAGGCTCATAAGGCTAGTCATTAATAACAAAACCCATCAGTGGACCATCTTCCCTTGTGAGACACTGCCCCTGCAGTCGGGGAACTGTTGCTACTCCCTTGGAGAATGTGGCAGAGCTCTCCAGGCTGGGAATTCAGTATTCCTTCATTTATTGAGAGATTGTCTACCCTCTGTGACCATGCCCGACCCCTTGATCATTTGAACAATTTTATATATCTTTCATGTATATTCAGGTGAACTTCCTCCCATAAAACCCCCATCCCAGACAACCCCCACCAATGATCCTCTCCTGCCCCTCTGTAACCCTTCTGTGACTCAAACCTTCCATGAAGAGGAAGCCCATATAATAGCCAAATACAATTAATAGTAAAAGGAAATAATAAAGATAAGTTTAAATATAAGAGATAAAATAAATGGAAACTTAAAAAAAACACTAAAAATAAAATAAAATTAAAGGATTGGGATATTCAGAAAATGGGAAAAAATAAAAAAAAATTTAAACATTTTTCCTTTTATCACTGCATTATCGGGTCCAGTCTGTACTGTGGCACCTGGCCCCTCTAACTGCCCACTGTCTCCGGAATTTTCATTTAATTTTCAAAGAAGTTTTAGGTCACAGCAAAGTCACACACAGAATACTAGAGACTCTCATATGCCCAACCTCCTTCTCCCTTCCTCACCCCATATTAAAGCCTTTTTTATGTGGATGGTATCATTGTCATAACTGTTATACAGATAGTGAAACATAGATACTAAACATTGTCAATGGTTTACAGTATAGTTTAAAATTTAGACAGTACAGGTTAATAATTTTTGATGATATTTACCATGTCCCGTGTCCATTACTGTAGGTAATGAAAAACATTTCCCATGACCACTAAATACCCCCTGTTTGATCTTTTCTGTTCCTTCCTCCCCATCCTCCTGGGGCACATGACACACTCCTGTCTTAACTCATTGGATGACAAGATTCATAGTTACGTGCAACAAGAGGTCTTGATATGCTTATTATCCTCTCCTATTAGGATCCACCCTTGCGCCTAAGAAACACCCACCTGTCTGTTTCTGGGTGAATCAGTCCTCCCAATGATGAGGATCCATCTCCTTCACACTCACCGTGTGGATCTCCATTCCCCCACACAACACATTATGACAGGATGAATACTCACACACTCCCCAGAAGCCTGCTCCAAATGCACCCCTTCCTGAAAGCCCCCCAACTTACACCCTAAACCAGTGACACTACCATGTCATACTGTCATAAGAACATTCCCACTACTGCACTTTCAACATCATATCCACAATTCTTATGTTCACCTAGTCCCCCACCCTTCTCTCACCCCAGTATCTTGGCTATTTTAACCCACCCTTCCTAATCTACCCACCTGTCAATGCTGCACCACCAAACCCAGTAATATCACTACCCATCTGTCCTATCCTTCAGTATTGAGCTATCCTCTATCACTTTACCATAGATTATGTCCATATGGGTGATGGCTCACAACCTTCTCATCTCTTTCTCTCCCTTGGTAACCTATCTTTCAGACACTGGTTCTCAGAGACTGCTCACTTTCCTCAATTCAAATCAGTGAGGTCATAAACTTTTCTTCCTTCAATGCCTGGCTTGCTTCACTCAACAAAAGATATTCAAGATTCATCCATGTTATTCCATGTGTTAGCACTTTATTCCATCTTACAGCTGAGTAATATTCCAATGTATGTGTGTACCACATTTTTTTAATCCATTCATTTGTTGATGGGCACCGGGGCTGATTCCAACTTTTGGCAATATTGAACAATGCTGCTATGAATATTGGGGTGCATATATCAGTTCGTGTCTTTGCTTTCAATTCTTCTGGGTATATACCCAGCAGTGGAATCGCTGGATCATACGGAACATCTGTTGTTAGTTTTCTGAGGAACTGGCAATCTTTGATCCACAGTGGCTGGACCATTCCACAATCCCACCAGCAGTGGATGAGGGTTCCTTTTGCTCCACATCCTCTCCAACACTTAGAGCCTTCTGTTTTTTTAATAGCTGCCATACTGATGGGTGTAAGATAGTATCTCATTGTAGCTTTGATTTGCATTTCCCTAATAGCTAGCGATATCGAGCATTTTTTCATGTGCTTTTTAACCATTTGTATTTCTTCCTTGGAGAAGTATCTTTTCAGGTCCCTTGCCCATTTTTTAAATGGGTTGTTTGTCTTTTTATTTTTGAGGTGTAGGATTTCTTTATATATACAGGATATTAGGCTTCTATCAGATATATGGTTGCCAAATATTTTCTCCCATTGTGTAGGCTGCCTTTTTATTTTCTTAATAATGTCCTTTGAGATTAAGAAGTTTTTAATTTTGAGGAGATTCCATTTATCTATTATTTTCTCTAGCTGTTCGTGCTTTGGGTTTGAAGTTCATGAAACAATTTCCTATTACAAGGTCCTGTAGATGCTTTCTTACATTATCTTCCAAAGTCTTTATGGTTTTGGCTCTGATATTTAGATCTTTGATCCATCTTCAGTTGAATTTTTTATAAGGTGTGAGATGGTATTCCTCTCTCATTCTTTTATATATGGATACCCAGTTCTCCAAGGACTACTTGTTAAAGAGGCCATTCTCTCCCATCTTAGTGGGCTTGGGGCCTTGTCGAATATCAGATGACTGTACATGCGAGGATCTATATCAGAACTCTCAATTTGGTTCCATTGGTCAGTATGTCTATCCTTGTGCCAATACCATGCAAGTTTGAGCATTGTAGCTTTGTAGTATGATTAAAGTCAGGTAATGTGATACCTCCAACTTCATTTTTCTTTTTCAATAATTCTTTGGCAATTTGGGACCTCTTACCTTTCCAAATATATTTTGTAGTTAGTTTTTCCAGTTCCTTAAAAAATACAGTGTTGATTTTTATTAAGATTGCATTAAATCTGTACATTAGTTTGAGTAGGATAGACATCATGATGATGTTTAGTCTTCCTATCCATGAACAGGGAATATTTTTCCATTTGTTTAAGTCTTCTTTGATTTCCTTTAACAGTGTTGTGCAGTTTTCTGTATATAAGTCCTTTACATCTTTAGTTAAATTTATTCCTAGGTATTTGATTCTTTTAGTTACTTTGTAAATGGAATTTTTTTCTTGATTGCCTCCTCAGATTGCTCATTATTGGTGTACAGAAATGCTACTGATTTTTCAGAATTGATATTATACCCTGCAACCTTACTGAACTCCTTTTTAAGTTCTAGAAGCTTTGTTTTAGATTTCTCGTGGCTTTCTACATATAGGTTCATGTCGTCTGCAAATAATGAAATTTTTACTTCTCCTTTTCCAATCAGGATGCCTTTTGTATCTTTTTCTTGCCTCAGTGCTCGAGGAAGTACTTCTAAGACAACGTTAAATAGAAATGGTTTTAGTGGGAATCCTTGTTTTTTTCCCAATCTCAGAGGGAAGGCTTTTAGGATTTCACCATTGAAGATGATGTTAGCTTTGAGTTTTTCATATATACCATTTATCATATTCAGAAAGTTTCCTTCTATTCCTATCTTTTGCAGTGTTTTTATCAGGAAAGAGTGCTATATTTTGTCAAATGCTTTTTCTGCATCTGTAGAGATCATCCTGTGATATTTTTCTTTCAATCTGTTTATGTGGTGTATTACATTG